>DWQK01001093.1:0-16901 GCA_018231225.1 Noctuana stator
ATCAGACACAAAAAGAATTTTTCAAATCCGACTTGTAGTTCCAGAGATTAGCGCGTTCAAACAAACAAACAAACTCTGCAGCTTTATATATTAGTATAGATTAAATTGGGTTTAAACAGCATTATTTTTTAATATTTGCAAATAAATTACATACCTACCTGTCTTTTTTATTTGCAATTACGAGTATTAAAAAACTTTTAAAACTTTTAAAGCCTAAGCAAATGTCTTAGCACAGTCCAAACTAATCTTGAAAGTGTTTGTATAAACAATGTTATTAACGTGCACATTAAACGCACTAATGTATTTAAAAAAAACCATAGCCATAGGTATGTGTATCGAATCGGTTCCAATTCAATTTTACCAACACACACCGCTTTGTAAATGGTAACAATAATGGTCACAAAATATGAATTTGCAAGTTGCTTCATTTCTTTCACGTTTTGCAGTTTTTACAGTAATACGAGTAGTGTTCGTTTTCAATTATTAAGTTCAAGTTGATTTCAACCACTTAAATTAAATATTGCATTAAAGACATATATCCACTTATTCCACTTACACGTATAGACACTCTAAACAGATTAACATAAACCAGTATTACAACTTAAACATGTATGGACGTGATGAATCCTGTCCTGTTGGTAATTCTCTTGGCGTAGATTTATCGATTAGGCATTTAGATAGGTACGCGATATGTCAGATGTAGTCAAGTGATGTTAACGGGTCACGTGTACCTGCCTCATTGTTTCTTGCCGCATTAGCATACCTATCGCTGAAGGATTTATCGAAGGGCAAGCCAAATCCGCATAACACTTGACGTATCGTGAGTATGAGAAGTTGAGAACAGTAAAAAATAAGTAAAAATCCGATCAGACCTTTGAGCCATGATCAATATTCGCAATTCACAATTTGGTTAGTTGTTGTCTGAATTTATGAATTCAATGAGTTCGATCAAGCTAGGTAGGTTGATTGAGTCGGTACTCGTAAGAATAAATTGATATCGTTGACAGTTTCAATTTCGTCAACAGTTTTGATAACAAGTGGGTAATCATAATGTAAAATAACCACGACCTTGTGTACATACGGTGTTTCATTTGGGAAAACTACGTACCGTGCCAACGAATAATACGTAATCGCTTCTCTACTGGGTTTGTAGAAAGAACTGAATTTTATACGGTTTCGTTCCTTTGTTTATCGGTTCGTAACAGTGTTGTTCACTTTTATGACTGTTTTTATTCCATTTGTTGATTAAACAGCAAGAGAGCGGCTTCTTGCGTCGGCGTGTAGACAAGGAGATATATAAATATTTCCTAATTGAACGTTCTACCGGCTCTTGCCAACATTACCATTGTCGTGCCTAATGGAGATGCAAACGGAGTTAGCATTCGCTTTCAAATTAAATTTGATTTTTTTATTGTTATTGAAATTTACCTACTCATTAAATGTGGCCAGCTTTAAGTTATTATTAACATTATTCAAATTAACCCTTGCAATTTTCGTTATTATTTCGAAAAAAAAAATATATTTATAAGTATAGCAGTAAGTACCTCAATGGCTGTAACCTATGTAGGAGGCTTATAAGACCCAACTGACGGTCGAAAATGAGCACTACTTTCATAGTAAGTACACGTTATAAATATTTATTGAATGCTTGTGCCTTTTCAAACTTTGATATATCTGAAGTTTGTGTGAGGATCGTTGTTTGCCGAGCACCGATGGATCGAGGATCGATGGTCGAGCAGCGGTGCGCTGCCGGAGTGGCCCCGCTGCCCACGCGCGGCGCAGGCGGGTCACGTCGAGACGCGTACCGTATACATTTGCATTCAAGTAGCCATCCTTCTACGGGACATATTACTTTAATAAATGTTTCTATTTACTTTCTATAGTTAGTTTAATGTTTTGAAAATAAATATTCTCCTAATAAGTAGATTTTGTTAAAGCTTTATATAGCACAGTTCTCACAATTTCTCCAATTGTACGTAGTAGTATGTATATCGAACGATACGATAGACATTAATATCTTTTCTATGTACATATTTAACTTTGCCATCATTGAAGTCCTAGTAACGCTTACAACATATTGATAATTACAAGATATTATATTCTTGGTTCGGAGTTTTTACGTCAATATCTATTTTCATTAATTGAGTATTTGGAGCACCAAATTTTGAAATATTGTATGACCCAATTGACCTAATGAGATTTTTTATTTCTTTTAAATTAAAAAGTATTCGTGGACGTCGGTCCATACTTAAAAGCAATTCCTCGTACTAATCTAAAGTTTTTAATATCTTCCATTAAATCAGATGCCACAGCTCGTATAGTAAACTGTATAAAGATGTCAGATCGATATTGAAATATCTGATCAGTCAACAGGAAAACGCAGTGAACAAACAGAAATGCATAAATCAGTCCCAGGACGGTATACAAGTTATGGGCACTCGAGCGATGTTCGACGTTTCGTGACTTGCTCCCGTCAACGGCGCACTGAATCTCGATCTGCGCTTGCGCCACGATAACGTTTGCGTAGCTGTAAATTAATTTAATCGAATTTCGACTTTACGTGAGGCTGAATAGTGTGAAGAAGCCGAGCAGGGATGTATCAGAACAAGTTTGCGTTAGAAGTCGATAACATCTGAGCGAGACCGCTCGACCGGTGCGTGCGTCGCGAGGCGGCGGAGGGGCCGGCCTTTCAATTATTCACAAGAGGTACACTGTTATGGGACATGTAGTATGTAAGTCGATTCGGCGGCTGCCCTTTGCCAATGTGTGCCACAAAACTGATGTGACGATGCCGTATACTTGCAGGATTAATTTGACGACATGAATAGAATAGTTGGCATGGCTCGAAACGAGTTTATGACTTAATATTTGATTTTGACTAATCACACTTTAGGTTGTACTTGAAAATGGTAGTGTTTTATGGTATTTTAAGGCAGCTTAACTTTCAGTTAAGTAGTTCGCATGATTTCATAGTTAATATGTTGTTATCAGCAGTACCTACCTACTGCTGTTTTCTTACTAGAGCTCGCAATCGGAAGATATTGTGTTGTGAACCACCGATACTATTATTTAAATGTGGCCGTGGAAGTCATTCATTTAAGTACCGATTGAGCAACACACGACATTACTAGCTCAACGATCGTGTTGCGATTTGTCAGCCATTTGTAGTTGTGAACGGTGCAAGAAAATGTTTTAAAGTATGGGAATCGCAGAGGCTGAAGTCTGAGCAGTGATTTAGAGCGTTGAACCCGCACATTTCGCTCGTAGTACTCCCTGCCAACCAGCGGCATCGTGAGTTCCGGTGCAATAGGGTTGACAGAGACCCTTATGTTTATCTCGTGGTATCTCACTATTTATTGCGGGACTCTCAGTACTAGCGACACTGGTGTTAGTTTAGTCAGTAAAATGCTAACTTCGAGATATCAAACTCCCAGGTACCAAATAGGTAAACAACTTATTAATGCCATGCGAGGTGAAGGTTATTAGGTATCATCATTTTTCACCATACACGTTTTTTTTAATCTAAAAAATATGCCAAGACTTAACACTTCATCAAAACATTTCGCACTTCGCAGTGACTGTTGGTTTGAATTCATAACAATTCCAAATTTGTATGATTCGTTCAATATTTTGCTATGTTCTGCAATATTTATTTATTTCTTTCAAATAAGTAATTTCATTTTGTCTTTAAATCATGAAATTAGAAGTTATGTTATTTCTCATATGTAATAAATTTCATATGGACCCATTTTTATTTTCTTCTTAGTTTTTTTTATTATCAAAATCAACAATGTTTTTTGAATCAATGTCAAGGTGCCAACCCTAGTGGCTAGCGTAATTACGTCAGAAGAGGCTTTTCTGCTCCTTTGGACCCTTCTGGTTCTGTTTCAGCTTGATTATTATGCACATGTGTTGCTATAGTTCCCCACATCATAAAGAGGTTTTATGCTTTCAGAGATGAAAGGCTACAAGCTACAAGGACCAGTAGGTCACATAAGATATAAGCTTGATGTTATTTCACACTACTGCAGCAAAATTGGGGTGTATTGTATATTTTTAGCTTAGGTCAGTTCTTCATGACAAGATAATTAGGTACAGACAATAGGTATCTAAAAATATGCTATAATTGTATCTCTTAATCTTTATTCTTTTAAACAACATCGATAACATGTGTGGCAGGACGGCTTTACAGTGATATTCATACCTACTTGAGTTGACCAGTACTGGTGCATTCATAAATATAGCGTACAACCAAACGGAAAATGGGTGAACAATATTTGCAACACAAATTTTTTCACACTTGCGAATTTCAGTTTAGTCAGGTTATGTTTGGCTAACGTACGCTAACCACTTATTTTTAACTGAAGTTGAGAATACCAATTATCATATCTGTGCAAAAATTTTGAAACCTGTAGACGGAAATATTGATTGCAACCCTTTTTATGGCTCACCGACTGCTTGCACACGCTTCTCTGATGTGGTTCGTCCCAAGTATAAAGGTCCCGAGTTCTTTCTAAAATCCTGGATAAGGTAATTTCATTACGCCCGAACTAGTTTGTTCTAAGCACACTTAAGTGAATCAGTTTGACCTAGAAATGTGACCTGTGTGTCAAACGTATGCTTAAATAAAATGACAGGTGATGCAACCTTTATTTTTAGGCTTGAACGTTTCAATAACTTAGAATCGATTTCAACTTTCTGAAGATTTCGTGTAGGTAAGTAGGTAGTAGGTATAGTGGTTAAGGAAATTCAAAATTATACGGAAATTACCTTTAGTTCTGTGGAAAATTATATTTATTTAAATAAAATCCAATAAACGTTCTTACCCCTTACATCATAAGTAGTATTAACTCTAGTGTACTTGAAACAATAGAAGCTAAATAAATACTTTAATTAGATAAAGAAACAGAGAAAACAATCAAAAATTAATTTTATAACTTTGCGTAAGCAAATGAAAATAGTAATCAGAATCGCATCGAAAATAGTAATCAAAAGCACTACTTGCAGAATTGCACATTGGAAGTACCTACGTGTTTGCATTTAGTATTTATAAGTTACTTTATTGTCGTGTAAAGAAACATAAACTGTAAAGTAATATTCAAGATTTAGAACTTAAAGCTGATGTTTTGCACTTTATAATAAGGCAAGTAACCGCGAAAGAATTTCAGCAACAAATGTCACGACTGCTGCTACCTGGTACCACAATTTGCTTTTAAACGCAAAACCGCTCGTTCCCCTGACGTTGATTGAACAAGTTTTATGGACGAACTAAAATTTGTTTTGCATTTCTAGACTCGATTTTTCTAGAAACGTCAAAAAGTATTTAGAATTTAAAATATCACAGTTTTTTCCTTCTTTGACGATTAATAAAGAAATATTTTGATTAGCTTGGCATCTGCAAGAATAAATGTTTGCTGTAAAAATGTAATAGGTACACAATCAGCAAGTTTTTCAAGGCCATTTCTTCCTTATAAGCTTCTCGGCGAACAAATTGGAAGGCTTGGAGTTAGTTTCAAAAAAAGCACTGTCAGAATCTGAGAGCCATTTGAGTGTAGTGATTTATCGTCTGCTTTGGCGATTCAATCCGGATAGCGGGGTTTTTGCGCGGGCCGGCTGATCGATCATTGATCGGCCCGGGATTACCTACGGAATGTATTTAGAGGTCTGAGCCCAATATGGTGTATGACTGGACCCCTAATAAATACACGTTAATAATTAAGGAACATTTTTTTCATAACTATGTAGGTGTAGTAGGTAGTAGTAGGTGTGTTACACATGTGTGTAGGATATAAATTGTTGCTTTTCGGTTTTTTTTTAATTATTTTACTTCAAAAGTTCCACTTACCTTGCTCCCATTTTACAGAAACGTCTATAAGTATTGTAGGCTAAAAATTCGATAACTTTGTACGATGATGCTGTTTCCAAAGAAAAATTCTCCAAAAAATGCTCTAAGATAAAAATGTTCATATATATCTTGAAGCTCGTGAGTAGAGAAGAGTATGAAAATAGTCCGGACTCCGTTGGTAACGACACGTTTAAATCCAACCCTTGGGATGGAAATAATATCGCAGTAACGATTTTTAACGTTATTTCTGAACACCTTAATGTGCGCTGCCACGATATACCTATGCCACGATAGATATTTAGTTGCGGGGGTTGTTTTGTTTGAAAAAGGCAATTCTCGAGACTGAACCGAAGTAAACATTTCTACTAAAGATTATTTTAATAGAAACTGTAAGAGAATGTATAGTTCAGGTGCAAAAGTGTAATTTAGTTTCTTTAGGCAATGGATGACCAAATGTAAGCTTCCCGGAACAATTTCAATATTTTATGCAGATTCAGAGCTGGCAGTCGCTTACTTATCCTTGTTACAGTTTGGGTGAGTAGTGTTTTTAGCGCTACCTCAAAAGTTTTAAAGTTATGTTTTCCAACTTTGTTTTTAAACGGCGTTTGGTGCTAACGGAGTTCTGTTTGTTGGCGTAGTGGCGCGTAATGAAGGTGGATGGCGAGCGACGCCATGTTACCAAGATTAGTGGTTTCATCTACATATTAAATTGCATTATTCTTGTAACACGACCAACTCTTGCCTCGCACTGTTTTAAATTTGAATAAATTCTCGCCCGACTTTGTAGTCATAACAGCTTTTAAGGTTCGTGTTCGCAATCAGATTTTTGTTTTTAATTTGATGAATACAGTTTGAACTCGCTATCCAAGCATCCATTGGGCCAACTTTGTTTTCGTGAGAAATTATGTCTGCTTTTAGAAATATATACTCGTATGTATAATTACTTTGTCATCAAGTCGCTGAATAACGAATCCGTTGGAACAAAATAAATTAAAGTTTAAAAAACTAAAAAAAAAAATTAAGGGCGAGCCCAACTAAAAATAGATTAACAAAATAAATAATTACTTATAATACTTTAATAAGTATTTTTAACATTTGATGTCAAGCACCCCACGCTTTTTTACAATAACATTAATTAATTTGTTAACAATTCAAACCTTACCATTCAAAAATTAGAACTTAAAGGGAATTTCGGTTGGTTTCGACTGAAACTGAAATAAAACCGAAATTAATTTTTGGTTGCGGTTTCAGTCGTTATAACTACATAGTTTCGGTCGGATGGATAGGTGCTACCCGTAACAATACGAGTACACCGAGCGGCGCCGCGCTGGCTACGCGGCTACCCGGCAAGTTCAAGATCGCCGCCCCCACCCATTTGCCTCGCCGCATTTACTTGCCTTGAGACTCGGAGCTTATACTTAGTAAATCCTATCCTTACTTACACCATGACATACGAGTAACATACATCTTAATATAATGATTGTTTTTATTAAGACATGACGCGGCGGTGCTGCGCTGCATAGCCAACCACCGGCCTATACTCGGACAACTTATCATCCCGTTTTTTAACTTTCCGTTATTTACGATCTGCTTTACGTCCCGCTAAATGCTTGTTTCTTATTAGAAGCGACTTGAGACTTGACAACCGATTACTTATTTAGTATTAAAGCCACGCTTTGCTATTATATCATGAGCGATGAGCGCACGGTTATTATTATTGATGCCGCCGTGAAACCCGTGACGGATTGCCGAGTTCACGTTTTTCAAGAGCATAATAAGAATGTTATGTCACTTCACTTCTCGACTTTATCACACACTGTTGGCAGAGTGTTCACTATACATATTCTCTTGTTAATGCTCTTAATATTTTATACGTACTTTAGTTTAAATATTTATTTAGTTAGTAATGGACATCTAATACAAATGTACCTACCTACCTAGTAGTAGTAGTACCTACTAATCATAATTAAATTTCATTACTCTGTCCGTAGTTATTTCGTCTTAAGTTTTTATGTTAAAACTCATTTTCATTTGAACATTTTGTGTAAATTTAGGTTCTCAACTCAATTCGCGATATTATAATTTTTAGTTAGATACCTAATAGGAACATAAAGAATTATATTGCTAAAAGTTTTCTAATGTAAATTACTCATAGCCAGCATAATGGACTATCTCATTTTTGTTTACACTGTAGCAATTAAATAATAACCTTTAAAAACCTTTTTTTTTATAAAGAACTTACCTTCTAATCGTGATCCTTAGTTTAATTCTGTGAATAAGAGATTAACATGATGTACCTCATTTGACAGGTATGAGCGGCGAGGCGTGCGCCTGCGCGCCGGCGCCGGCGCGGCCGCCTGCGCCCGAGCCCGATCAGCTGTATGACCACCACTCGTCTGAAGAGGAGTTGGAGGTATACACCATGTTTGATTTTGCGTTACTGACTACATTCCATATTCAGTATGTTGGGGTAGAGGAAAGATTTCGCCTCGCTTTTTGTCCTTATAGCATTTTGTGTGTGAAGTTGATTCTAAGTTCTCTAAAAGCACTAATAATGAGCTCGGAACAGATTTATAAAAATATAGTTTTTGTTTTATGTTCGTCCACATGTCTAATTACTACTCTTTATTCAGACATTTTTTGTGAAACAAGGAGAAACATTTAAATCCCGGAAAGCTTGCATAATTATAGTCTTATGAATATTATATTTAACTTAAGTACTGTGTGCTATGAACGGAATAGCGATATGCAATGATATGTATTTTGTGGGTAAATGTGTAAATTTTTTAAGTACTTAGAATTTTTGTAAGACATGTCGCCCTAGAAGTCGGCGAGGCGCGTACCTACTTTCATTATTTGTTCTCTTCAAAGAACCGTTCTTTATAAATCTGGAGGCCTAGAGTAATCTGCGCTGAAGTGCGGCAGCTCCTACACCACTTACTCCATTTATTAATGAAAGTCCACCCATTCCTTTAGCCTTGAGCAAGAAGAATGTGTTTATGCAGCTATACAGCTGTATAGCTTATGCACTTATAAGCAAGTGTGTTATGTAAGGCAGAGCGTAATCCTTGAACTATGAAAACAAGTGTTAGATATATAACGGCGACGGAGTAATCCTTAAAACAATTTATCCATCGCTAGTGCGTAGTCCGCTACTTTGCCGGCTAAGCGCATAATCTTTTTACAACTAAGCTCAAGAACTGTTATGTAAGTGATACGACGTGTTAATGCCGTATAACCTTTAACGAGCTTATAAGCAAAAATTTTACGGGCTTAAGTCCCCGGATAATGCCTTTCGCCTTAATGGCTTATGATGTACCTTAAAGGCCTCCTGTAAAATTAAATTTCGGTGGACCGTATAAAAAGGTGCATTTTACTATTCATTACATAGTACTCTTAAGTACCTGACTGCGAAACTTTACTTTGATAACTTCAGCTTTATTAATTAATTTTATATTTACAAACAAATGGTTTTTATTATAATAAAAAGTTGCAACTTACAGAATTACTCGTAGGTTCTAATATAAATTACATAATAAATAATATAATATGTAATTATAGTTTATGATTTGTAAGTTCTCACTGTTCTCACAATGTGATTATTGTGAATACATTACACGTTCGAAGTATTTAGAAGTATATAATTATTTAAAAGTTGTATGTAAATGCTATATTATTATAAAACGGCATAAGTAATAAAGGGCTACAGTCAAATTTGTAACAATCTTTTGTGTGTCACCAGAGGACGCAAAATATTTAAGAATTTAATAGTAGTTACGCGGCGGGAACCACTGCCCCAGCTGAGCAGTGCGTGTTGCGGACCACCTACCTACAGTGCCTACCTACGTCAATACAACACGTGTTTAATTTAAGACTGAAAATAATTATTTTGTGGCTCCACTTATATATTTGTCGAACTTGTTACTTCGCTGCGACTCGACGACCGTCTAAAGGCATTCATATGATGCAGTGCACCAGAGTTGCAACCCTCGGCCTACTTACTCCCTGCTGTTCTGTTGCAAAAGGCGGTGCTGTCAATATTATGTCGCGCGTAAAGGGGCGCCTGAGATTCAACGTACCTTTTCCTTTTTAAAAACAAAGTCTATGTTAGCATTTTTTCTTGTTTAGGTAACATTACACACCACTTGATTTAGTGCTTTTACATAATAAGTTAAAGCTTTCACATAACAAATAAAGGTAGGTTTAGACTAATACACTGTCATCGAGTGTATTTGTGTGAAAAGGATTGTCTCGATTTGAAATTTATCTTCAAAGTTTATTAAGTTTACTAGGTGTCGTATCAGCGGTTCCATAAAATTCACTTAAGTGCATATTTCTATCGTAGTCTAACCTTACCGTTAAATTAACAAATGATGTTACTAAGGTAAATCGCAACTGTACTACAGTTACTTAGTCAGTAATACTCCTAAAACTCCAGTAATTTCCGTATTTTTATTCAATCTAATCCAATAGGTTTTATTGGCTTCGATCCCTTTATTGTATTATACCGTGTGTCTAGTGGCTGGAGAGTTCAGCCTGTTACATCGCCTTTGATGACTGTCCGGGGCCTCGCACCGAGAATTAATTCTGGACACCACTCTGCAACTAAATCATGCCCCTCGGCCTACTTACTCTCCCACCTCACACCAATATGTGCAGTCCCTTTGAACGTATTGAGCTCTGTTATATTCAGTGTATTTCAGCTTGCCTTCTGAGATTCAGAGGTAAGCCTATTACGAATACAACCCTTCACAGTGCATGCACTCCATTACTCGAATTAATTCTACACAGAACAGGCCACCAAAGGTTTACATACAAAAATTGCATGAAAATCGTAGGAGTAATACTGAGGTGTTCATTCTCGATGATGATGTAATTCTGTCTCGTTGGGAATCGGACCCAGCCTTTGAAAGGTGAACCGGCATGGTACAACTCTCGGGTCATCAAATTGTGTCCGATACGGACCTTTACAGTGTCTATTAGCTTCTGTTAACTCTGTTACCGAGCATTTACCTCATATGCATAACAATGTCCCCATGGGCTGGGCGTACTGTCCCCCTGGTAACACAATTTCTACTCTACCCAATAATGTGAATGTCATGAAAACCACTGCAACTATTTAGGTATAAATGTATTTACAATTTACATAAGTAGCTAAGGTCTGGTTACATGAGGCGAGTGTCCGTAGTTGGGAGCCGGGCCGCAGGCATTAATTCCGAACGCCGCGCGACCGCGCCACGCACCGCAACTGAATTACTCCCGTAGTCCTGTCGCCCTACATACTACACACTCCCCGCTGCTAATCTCGCCACTCTCCACAGCGTTACTACACTTAGCTAATTCTTCGGAAATTGTTGATTTAAATTTTAAATACATTTCACTAATCTCATCAGATACTTACGTCTGATGGAAACGGCCGGTCAGTATTTCTAAATCTAGTCTATGCATAATGCATTATTAACTTCATCTGCTTTGTATACTTAACGTCTAAAGTTTACAGCACAGCTGACAGCTTTACTTACAATTGAAATACTATGTAATGGATGACTGAAATATATACTAATATTTAAACTAGATTTTAATCTGGAAAATAAAACTGTTTGATAGAGTTGATAATTTCTTTTCATTGAATAGTCACCGGAGATCTAGCATTGCTAGTAACAGTTTTGGAGAAAGTGAGAATGAAACGCTGTGCCGATAGCGTTATCTTATCGGTCGCTTATCGGACGTTGGTTGAGCGTGTTTTGGTTACCTCGGGAATAACATTCGGTTCGCATCGCGAGTGTGCAACCTGGCACAACGAGCAGTGAAAAATAAACATAGATGACTAGTATTAAAGAAACTCCCAACTCGTAAGTATTTTAAAGCCACATAGCGATCTACTGATCACAACATGTGATATATTTCCTAATATCTTCTTCTTGGTTTTATCTCATCAGATATAGATTATTTTGCGATGAGTCTTACATTTCCATAACAGGTCCTACACTAAGGCTCATCGAGAAAAAACGAAACCGCTTCAAATAAAAATCAAATAAAAATTTAACACTTGAGCTCAAACTCGACACCAAATGGTAGGTAGCACTTATTAAAACTTTCTGGCTGCATGGCGGCGAGTGCGGCGACGCGGCGGAACAACGTACAATATGTTACATAAATTGGCTAGACGTCGCACGATTGTTTTGCAACAATAACTTATATGCACGGATGACAAACTTACGTATATGCACCTAGTATTGTCGTGCTGCAGGCGCTGCTGGCGGCGGCACCCGTCAAGGGAGTTATTATGCACCAATTGGCAAGCGCTTCCTACTGGAATTTAATTGTACTCAGTGATCAAGACAGTTCATTGCTATCAGAAACTTGCTATAGTCTCGGAAGATTATTTTAACCGACCAATAAGATAATAAAAGTATAAAAACTTGCTTACCGATAGATACATATTTTTTTAAATATTTAATATATTATTTGGAGGTTTTCGCGAACATTAACATCTCACTGTCGTTTTTAAAACGTGGTTGTTGTTGACAACTGTGTTTCTGCCTCCGCCGCGTCTGCACTGGCAACAACTATGAAGTTAATAGTTGTATTAAAATTATCTAGGATTTTTTTTGTTGTTGGTAAGTTAGTAATAATTGTACTTAAAAAGTTTCAAAGTCGAAAAGAACACTTAACATCCGATTAAAGTAAACTGAGAGGCTCTGGAAACTATAATTGGCAGCAGAACAATGCGTCCTATATTGCATAAATTGGCTAGACGGTGCCTGTCCTCGATTGTTTCCGCAACAATGTGACGAACTTGTACGAGCATAAGCAGCAGCTATAAGCAGCAAGCTCATTGTGTGTAAGCTCAGTTGGCAAGCAAGCCGTCAAGGGAGCCATTATGCTAAGGGAGCTATTATTACCACTTGGCATCCTGCTGCACCCGCAGGACTATTCCCGTTCAAACATCTGATCAGAAATTCTTCAAACAAACACTCGAGTTAACTTTGAAGGATCGTAATTTAATTCTGACAGTGTCCATATTGTCTTAGTAAACCCAATTGAATCAAAAACTACGAGTAGTTATGTTAGTAATTCCAAGTTATTTTTTTTTATGTGAGCCACAGGGAAAGCTCCACTACGTTTGATAATATGGTCATGGTTAGTATTCAAAATATAATCATTTCACTGGCTATGGCTATATTACTAATTCATGTGTCCTTAATACACAGTGAATTTTACGTTACGTAAAATTCACCGTGTAGAATTAGCTTACCCCTCCGAGTGTACTAAATATCTGGGACTTAATCTATTAAAGCGTACGCGAGCGAAACAAAAAGACGAAGTATGAAAGATTCAATAAAGTAATAAGGGAGGAGTGTCGCATATTTGGAGAGAGCGCAAACAAAAAGTGCTCTCTAATGATATTACGTAAAAAGATTAAAATATCGCGGGGTGAACGCCCTCGGAGCGGAACATCGCGGCCGCACCGCACATCACACTCTATAGCCTAATGCCATAGTTGCTAAAATTTGAAACTAACACAATGACATTGCTAGAAATGGCACCATGTAATACTAGTACTCGTAAATCTGTAAAGACTTTTTTAATGTGGAATTAATATAATTAAACTACATAATATTATATTTAGCTGAAAACATTGTAGAGTCTGTAATGAGTTTTAAAGCCGTAATAGCTGTAATTAAACTCCCGCAGATCTTAAAACAAGTCTCGCTATAAAATGCAAAGGATCAATGCTCGTCGGTGTGTCAGCCGCACCACGGTTTGAGTCAGACTTTATGATCATCCTTAATATCTTAATTCTAAGGTTTAAATTTAAAAAACCCTAAGACACCTTGGTTGATTATTAAGTATGTCACTTCGGTCGAGGCTGGCTGAGGCGTTCCTTTTTTGAGAAAATTTTAATTTATAAGATGTCTCAAGTGTTCTTGGGAGGATCGTTTACGACAGACTATCAGTACCTGGTAGTAAATTGTCGGTATAAAATATTCAGTGGCTTATGTTTTCTAAGTACATTGCATTCTTGTTTCTTGTGTTGTTATTGATCTAAAATATCTAAATATTTAATTGTAACACTGCTCCGGGTGACTGGAATTGTAACTCTCTGAGCAACAATAACTTCTAAATAACGAATATGTTTCCCAACTGGCAATAATATTGTATTACTTTGCAAAATCCCAAAACCTCAGCATGTAGCGCTGTCGTCAGTCTTTCGAGCGCAACATATTTCCTTTTATCTTTTTCTTTTCGCGCGAACGAGACAACAAACTTTTTCTTTTTTCGTCTGCCGGTTACATAACATTTGTTTATCCTCCGCTTGCCTCCAAATTAGAAATTCTTTTGTCCTGTGAAGCTTTAATTGTAACAAGTAACGGACAATGGGCCCTCGTGAAAGGCCTGCTCAGTGCTCATTGTCACTGACACCGCTTAGACGTACCACTTATGTAAAATTAAAACATAAAAATATATCCCCATTTTTTGTTTATTCATTAAAATTGTTTTTATTTTTCATTTTAAACTACTACTTTTATTTATGAGCACTTTACATTGGCTTTGGGTTTGTGTAAACCACGATGAGATGGAAAAATTGTTCCACGGCTTCCACGGGATATTGTAGTCGTTTGTAACGTTAACGTTATCAGTTAACGTTAACAGTATAGCTACTGGGAGATCATCACACGTTGATATTTTAGTAGAGTAGACTAAAAATCTATTGACCTGATTACACCACCACACAAACTTTATTTTTAATCTTAAATTGTAAAGTATTTCCATACTGATAAATAAGACTGATATTAGTTTCATCATACATTTATGGGTTTACAAACATATGCCCTCACAATTTATACATTTTTGCCATCGCTGGAACTATTGCAAAAACCAGTCTTCCTAATGGACGTCTTCAATTGCTTCGTGGAACGCATTCATCGGCAATTCGAGGCGCATTCAAGTAAAACGTTTGCCTCTAAGTTTGTCTTTAATTTTAGGAAACTAAATGAAGTCGCAAGGTGTGAGGTCTAGGCTGTATGGTGAATTTGTCATTAGTGCTATGTTTGAAGCCTTCAAATAGGTTGAGCACGTCGACATCGTCATCATTTCGAAATTGCTTTTACTTACTAAGTCACTTTATGGATACTCCATAGAAGGTTAAGCTTTTTTAGCTTACGATACGGTGTGAATTAAAACATGATACCTAATTAAAATGATTTGAAAATTTTTAAAACCTATGGCCTAGTCCCGTAAAAAGTTTCGCGATCATACATTCTTTATGTGTGGCGAAACCAGATGTGACAAAGTGCACTTTAGCATCGATAGTCGAGAAAGCCAGCTTCCTGTGAAACCGGCAGAACTCGACGGCGCACCTAACGCTCGCAGAACCTGCCGACTTGTAATATTTGCTTTTTATTTACGAATGGACATAAAATTGCTCTTATCCTCAGAATGTTAAGCTAATCGGAGACTAGAAAACAGTTTATCGACTTTAGCAAGGAATAATTCGCAGGGAGAGGATGAGCTACCTCTATTGAAATCGCTTTCTGACGATCGTTTGTGACCAGTAGGTATAAAGTGGTACGATCGTGCTTAATACTCAATTGGATTTTTTAACAGATAACCTTCTGGATGTGCAGAGACAGCTTAGAGAAGTTTAACTTTGTACCTTAATTAAAAAATTACTGTCGCATTAATAAATTTTTCTAGCTTCCACCACTATTTATACAAGTATTAGGGTGTCTATTGGATTGAAACTTGCTCTTAAAATCCGGTGGGTATCATTATAAAATAGTCGTATAAGTTATATTAGAACTTTTTTAATCACGACCTTCTTAACATGTTTAAAATTATTCCTACTGTCAAAAACTACAGCTACGGTATCGGTATTTCAAAAATAGGCAGTAGGTACGAACATCAAAGAAGTTATAGTTGGAACTTTTAAAACTTGTCCAATATAGCCCGGTTACGGGTGGATGATTTTCAGTTAGGTAAAATCCGCTGCGGGATTAGTCGCACGAGCCCTTTGTGGCGCAGTGAACCGTGGCGGCCCTACCGCCCACTGCCGACCGTGTTACACCAAATTACAATAGATTCGTTATATTTTGTTGATTCACTATCTACAAAGTTGTTCCGCTTTTAAAGATGCAATTGAACTTAAACAAACGCATATTAACCGAATTGCATTCTATGGTCAGTAAACCAAAAATCATGTCACGCTAATCGTGGCCGTGGCCTAGTTGTAATTATTTATTGTAGTATTGTAATGTAAAAAAAAACAATCTGTGGATATCTTGGTTTCCTATCAATTTAAATAATTGTGCAATTCATTGTATGATCGATTACGATTATTCTATGATCCGACGAAAAGATTGAACGATACAAGAAAGAACAATACAAGCACGAGTACTTAGTACATACAAAGCACGCATATCGCGCTTTCCGTATGCCTTCAATCTAATGGTTTATGACAGTAAAAGTTACCATAACCGTTAAAACACATGATTGTTTCGATCATAGTAAAAGCTTATCAACAGTTACTGTTAAGCGCGCCGGTAATCGGGGTCGGTAATTTATGCGATTCCATTAAACCCTATCCACCCTCGAGCGAGAGTCCCGGCGAAGGCGAAGTTTTTTCGCGTGGATTTTCGCATCCATAATAAATGAGCGGCCGGCCGCAGCCTAATGCTGGCGTTTTCGCCGGCTATTTCCAGCTGTTTTTTCTTCAAAGGGAATGGTGGCGCGGGAGGGGGACGGCTCTTGCCATTAATTCGGCCGTGTAATGACGCGACGCTTTGATGGACGACAATTGCGAGTTCTGCAATTACATGCTGAAATATTCAGCTAAGACATCGCGGCCCGCCCGCGCGCCTAACTACCGTACTTTTCCTTTCTTTGTCCGGCCCCCCTCACTCCGCTTCCTGCTGAAACGACTCTGCTTCATTCAACATGGCATTATCGACTCGAGTGACCATTTTTTGTGATCAAGCTGCGTCCCGTTACGACGACGTGTTACGCGGTAGTGACACAAATTGGTTTTTTTTAAAAAACATACACTTATTTA
>DWQK01001094.1:0-16900 GCA_018231225.1 Noctuana stator
AACAACGTCAAATAACCAAACGACACTGCAAATATAGAAAACGCGATCAAAGTAGGCCAGTGGAAAAGTGAAGTTTGTTGGTTTCGTCAAATGCACCATTTACCCAATTCACGAGAGAGAAACCGATGTCTACGGAAGCATTGTGCTCGCGCTCCGTCGGATCCATTGTGGGAAGTATACGAGTATTAGGTAACGTGGCGAGAGCACAGACAAGACAATGACAACAATTTCGCATTCGAATTTCAAGAGTGAGAGCTATCCATCAGCGGCGGTAAAGTAGAGCATAAAACATGTGAATTTAGTTCATAACGTACTTTTATCATAACATAAAATGGAACCATTCCAAGCAGTCGACATAACCCAAGAACTTTAAGAGACGTGCTTACTACAACATTTCAGACTGTCACTCTGATTAAAAACAAAGATTAGAAATGTTGCATCTTAAACACTTAAGCGGTCCTTTATCAATAAGGCAAAGAAATTCGATTACAACACAACCTACCACAGACAAGTAATTAAATGCAGACAGTAGTACGACGTCGCCAGATAGGATCTATTGCGCGTGAGACCGTTCTGTCGCATCGCTCGCTCGTGTATTCAGATGTTCGCCATTCACACGCTCTCTACGGTTATTTTCGGTTCGTCACGAGTGTCGCTTCGTATTACCTCTCGTCTCGATACCACCTAGCCGTCCCCGTTGCCAGTACGCTATTGATACCATTCCACCATGATTTCACCACAATTCACCGTTTCATTCGTTACAACTGTCGCCGACAACTTCGTGTTTGCCTCGACATCCTATTTTACAACAAATCGGATTACCTCGTTTGCTATGCATTAGAATGGGAAATGGTAGCGTGAATCAAGATGATTTATGATTCAATAACTGTCGACATCGAATGGCAAGCTTTTTAGTGCCGAGTAATCCTTATAGATGGCGTCACCTCACTATTATCGACTAAATGTGATTGGAACATGTATTTACGACGCTTATAAAATTTTAATCATAAATAACTATTATTAGTTAGCAGATCAATATTTTAAAGGAAGATTAAAAACCAGTTTTCTTTTTATTATTATTTATACGAATACGAAGGAAACACAAAGGTTGCATTATTATTTACTTACATTGTAAATTTTCCGCAACCAGAAATCGAGTACCTACACGTAGTTACTCGAGCACTGCGTTCCAATGTGGATTGGTGGAGATATCTACGTATTAAGGACCTACCAACTATCGGATATCCGAAATATAAATCTATTCATAACCATAACCAATACGATATAGAAAAACTAATTTATGCAATGTTAAAACGTTTCATGTATACAACCATAATGGCGCCATAATGACGCTATTATGATATTACAATAACTGATCAATGGTCTTATAATGGAACACTGTTGGACTAGCGATCAGTAACGTATATTAGCGATTATATGTAAATAAAAGTTATAAATATAAATACAAGGATGAAAAAGATTGAAATATAATAATATTATTTAAATTTAAATGGATTACCACGAAACGTCAGAACAAGATATCTCTCCGACCTATAAATAGATTTAAGGTGTAATATATATCGTTCAATGTCAGAACATCATTCAATTTGAAGACGTAATTTCATACTTTACTGGAGCTTACAAAAAATTAGGGGATAAATGTTCATTAGGATTGACGTTTGGATGGCGTATTGAGTTACCATGTTTTATTTGAATATCGCAAAGGTATGCAAAAGGCTTACTTATCGATTTTAATCATTTCTCATATAAAACATCCTGTAACATTAACTAGGTATGTCAAATATATTATAGGTAATAATCTTAAAACTCAGCGTTTATGAAGTATTTTTAATAAATATTTTTTAAATTCAACATCAAAGTGTTAAAACTGCAAATTAACCGAATAACAATATGAATGCTCAATAAGAATATAAATAGAAAACTAACCTACGCGTGTCGAAATCGGCGATACCTCCCAATCGAACCAATCTCTTAACGCCTGCATTAAACTTAATAAGTGCAAATCCCTGCAGCATGAACCGACTGAAGAATGGTCGCACACCTACGCCTTGTCCATGAGTTACGAACTGTGAATCACGAACCCAAGAGCCTGGAAGTCCATAACCTACCATTAACCCGTTCACGGGTTCACACGATCCGGACGGCTGTTGCCTAACAGTGTATAAATCAGTAGTTCAGTTCCAGTTAATTCAGGGAAGCGGTCGATTCAACGGCTTGTACTTAATCCTGTCAGTGCCCCATTAGAGTCAGTGCAGGCAGGTGAGCATGCGTGGGTGCTACAATAACGTTAACGTACGACCGATGCCGGAGAATTTATTTTTCAATAATGATGGTACGACCGTAACAGTTCTTCCAATTGGCAATGAACATTGGGTGGTCAAACGAATAGCCTTTGTCAAGATCTAAAAAGTAAAAGAAAAAAGGAAAGAAATCCTTATATTACTCCAAAAGAGACAAGATCAAAATACTGATAGTACTTTGACATAGCACAAACGTAACGTAAACAAATATAGATCCGTATCGAGAAGAAGGATACAAGGTGAAAGACAAGAGATCTGACGATGATGGGTTATATGATTCAAACAATTGTGAAACGTCATGCGAGACACAATGGAGAGAGCCGGCTCGATGTGGGCATCGTGCATTACTTATCACGGTTGTATGCGCCCTGTGACGATCGTCGTTTATGATACATGGTAGCAACGTACAGATATTTTAAACAAAGAACGAGTGCCTTCAACTGCTGGGTCTGGGTCTCTCCTCAAAACCGGGGAAGGTCTGGAGCATATTCCACCACGCTAACACCTTAGTTAGACCATTTGTTCCGTCTGCCATAGATTTTCGTCACAGTGCAATAAGACCAGTTTACCAGCTGCTGTAAATCTTTAAAATGTATAAAAAAATAGCGAAAATGATGTTTCGGTGTCAACGGGGTCGTGTCTCGATACGTCCCGATTGTGTTGCAATTACATGACTTAGCAAAGCGATAATTTAGCATCATTACTCTCATGTGCGGCGCATGTGTGTCGTGCATGCGTTGTGCCTACGTGGTGCCGTTGCGGAATGTAATACACGACAAAACGGCCATTCATTCGAATACTATTGAAAGCTCTTGGCTGTATTCGATGGGCTATGGTCTGCCCTTAAATATAAAGAGTTTCGTCTTTCATTCACGTTATGGATCACTATGAAATAAACCATTTCCTAAAGTATATTCTAGCTAGTATTTTCGTGCACTGCAACGGCAGCGACAATCTATTTCTAATACGCAAGTCTAATATTGAAACGCACTTTTTGATTGGTAAAATTTCAATATTCAGATACTATTGAAACTTGACCCATAAAAAAATGTACGATGTGCTACTTTTAACTCACCATCATTAGTTCGTATGAAATCTGCTAAGGTACAAAAACCATCGAAACCAAAAAGATTGAGATCAGAAAATACGTACTCAAAGATTGTGTACCGAGAATTTTTTATATATATTATTTTCCTCTTCATTTTGTTAACTTGTCAAAACGTGACCTGTATGAATGAATGTGCAGAATTTTACTGACGAAATTTATGTGATAAAAACTGTTACTGGACTTTTATTACACTATTATATTCCTATCCTTATTGTTTCAGAGAAAAATTTCATAAAAGACCCTCATAAAAGCTCGTAAAAAAGTTTATTCTACGTAATACAGTACGTGTAGTCCTTTGTCATCGAAACACATTTCTTATGACATTGACAAATAGACTAGCCTTATATAGAGCACCCGACTGAGTCACTTTACGTGCTAAATTGCAAAATTATTATAATACACGCTACGCATATTACAGCCAAGAAAGTGGTACATGACGTGCTAGACAAGAGAAACCTCATTGCAGGTCGCAACATTGTATCGCTCGTGATAACACACTGAACTGACAGACATAGCATTAGTATTATACAGGACGGTCCTTTCATCAGATGACCTGTCTGTTAACCATAAATAACAACAACGATCAAGATCGGCAAAGTGCATCACAAAGGAGAACAAAGGATACACAAGAAAGGAGGCACTTACAAATCAGAGAGCAAAAATAATCTAAAATCATGCTGACTTCGAGACACGGAAGGTTAATGTTAATAGCAAAGACGCAAGTGCGAATTTTAATAACTTCGCGATAAATCTGAATAAGCCCACGTACGTGGCTAGCGGATGGTCGTGGTGCGCGAGCGCATTCGTCTCACTTTCACACTTTCACTGGTTCATCGCCCCGTGTAGCGCCCGCGCCTCACCGCAACAATGCCGCCGATGTTGCAAAACTGATTATCCAACACACAACACACGTCATCAGCTTGCGGCGCGCTAATACAAATCGATGCTAGAAAACGTTCAACGGCAACGGTCCAAACTTTGGCCCATTAAAAATGAAAATGAATGACTAATGAAAAAATACACGAAATGTAAAGAGGCAAAACAAACAATAAACTGCATCGGTTGCAGTCACGATCTCTCTCACAAAGATATTAATAATAAAGATTTAATATAACGAGCGGAGTGAATCGTTCGAGATTCTCTTTGCAAAGTGGCTACATAGCCGAATCGTACGCGACCGAATTGTGAATTGTTACGAGTTTAATGTTTATAACAGTACACGCGCGTGATGGCCGCGATATGAATTGGGATTTCAGAAAACAAAGAAGATGACATTGACTGCGAGTACCGAGCGAATTCCAGACAATGCGTCTATGGCAAAACTATCGACCAATCAACGGTAAATAAATAAAACAATGAAATTGAACTAGAAATTGATAAAACGAGATACAAGTGAAAATAATTCGAATCCTGGTGTATTCCGCACATGCAGAAAGATCGAGGTAACATATAATTATGTTGCAAAATTAGTAGCATTCGGGATCCAATTAAAAGGAGCGTTTATATGGTACAACAAGGCAAGTGCATAAATAAAGGAGTGACTTGATGTCCATATTATAGCTGCAGCGTCGCTTGCGGCAAGGCACCCGTGCAAGTCAAATTAAAAGAGTATTTTCAAAAACTGACTTTAAATACGTATGCGAGTTGCAAAATAGCGTGCTTAGTTACTGTACCTCTCTTGATGACATAGCGTGATTATTTTTACCCCAGAAACTTTAAGAATACACAACTACAGAGCTGAAACATGAGCTGAACATCATGTTTAAGCCAATGAAGTTGTTTTTGTTCAAATAATAGCCCGAAGCATACATGTAGTATTCTGTCATTTTTGTACAGTTATGATTTAATACAAAGATATTGAAATTGTTCTAATTATACTGAACAACAAACTCCCAACGACAAAGCAATGTAATTTATCGAACGAAGTGTCACATAGACTAGAGTCAGAGCCGTGTTACCTTGTCAAGTTCAGAGTCTTGTAAGTCTGATTTTATTTATTCCATCGCATCTTGTATGCGGTCGACCTGAGCCGTGTTAATTCAAGGCTCTCGTGTCCCTTCGGCACAAACGCACCCGGTTCGCCTCCAAAGTTACAAGTTTCACAGTGCACTTACATACATACCGGCTGTACGAAAAATAAAACAACTGCTATGAGGAAGAGCGCCCGACTTGTTCCAAGGTGAGGTGGGGTCATTATTGAGACAGTTCCAGTGAGTGCATACGATGCGAATGTTTTTCAAGAGCAACGTGGAAATAAAGTGAATCGATCAACAGATGTTCAAATTATGTGAATGTCTTTGAATGGTAATGTTATTTAAAAGCAGTGGACATGACAAGAGTCACATTAACATGTGATGCTTGCTGTTGAACATGTAACACCAATTTATTTGATATAACAATATGGAAAGTTTTGAGAGAAACTCGTGCTTGAGCAATCTAATCTACAATACCTAGAACCCTTTCTCTTTGTAGATACATGCATTAGTGACACTAAATATAGCTCAAACCAACTAATGGTTTAGAAAGTATATACCCACATTATCTAAGCTCGAGTTACGCATTGAAAACGCTTTCGTTGCACTTAATCGTTTCGTTGCATTAGCTTTCGTTAATCGGATTTCAGTTTCTTATTCAATTGCTTTTTTTAAGTACTTCAGACAATGACTGTAAAATCAAAATTACAGTAATTAACTTCTTTTTTACAGTATCTGCATTAAACTGTTCAAGGAATTAGCAACAGTTATTGATGGTATTGACGGTCGAAAAAAGAAATCCTTAAGAAACGATCGTTTCGTCGGTGCTAAACACGAGGATATTTTGCTCAATCAACGACCGTGCTAATGAAATCAACTGAAACAGGTTAACGATAACAAAATTAGTATCGCTTTAGTGAGTCGAAATCTATACGCAGTTATCGGTATTGACCAATGAAAAAACGCATTCATAAAGTAAGATACACAAATCATAATGTGAAAGTTACGTTGATACTTCGGCTACTGGTATTGTTTTAAATGTACCACTTTCACTATTGAGAACCACCAATCCAATAATCCGAATAATTTATCACTTTCGTCAAAAAGAGTAAACTCGCGAAAGTAAATTGTCGATAGCCAACAAAATATCGGAAAGTTTTATAGTTTTAAGTGACATCATATACTATGTTATCGGTCGTAGCATTACTAGAAAGTCTTAAATTCTGTGATAATTGTGCTACTCTTGTTTCTTCGTAATTTGGAACCTTTCAATTGTTTTTCCCTAGCTTGCGGAGTTGAAATCACATGACAGAAAAATAATTATAGGCACTTACTTCATAATGACCCTTCAATACCCTCAAAGCAGAAATCTCAATACGGGAAGTTAATAAATACAACAGCAACATCGTAAAGGTTTTGAATAACGATTTACAAGCCATTGATAGTACGATACCTTAATGCGATGGTGGCGGATAATAAAATTATGCAAACACCTCTTTTGTTGCCACCGATGACGGAACAATGGTGGTGGCTGTCGAATAAACTCATTGTGTCGAATCTGGCATCGGAATGATCTCTTTGTAACGGGAAAACAATAACCCGCTCCTGTTATAGATGTGTAGAATAACACACGCTCATCGGTGATTCATACGTTAATCATCTTTAATGCGGTTTATTGTTGTACGGTACCTACATTTTTACACATCGGATGGCCGTTGAATTTTTCATATAAATTACAGTAATATAATACAGTGTAAACAATTCGAATCTAGGAATTGAGAATTTAGTTTGAAAAATTTGAATAGAAGACCACAAGATTATAAAATATGATTAGTTGGCCCACCTTCATATCTTCTGAAAGCGTTTGATAGCAAAGTGCAATTTTCTTGGTATGTACGAGTATAGGTAAGTTATTTGCACAAGCTCTTGTGTTTCATTCGAAGGCGATGGTTTTAACACGTATGTGTGTGTTGGTAATCATATTTTAATTAAGCTCGAGGCACGCATGCTTTCTCTCTTAGGTATTCAGTATTTAATTCCTGGTCGGGACTAATATTCGCGTGTCGGGCGAGAATTTGTTAGGGTTGGCGCTATTCGTGTCAGAAATTACATTGCCCGTTCTCATATCCAGGGCATTCCAGGATAATACCCTATGTTTAGTATGGTGTAACGGACGAATTATATTCTTCAAGCAATATTTTCGCGTGCTGTGATACCATTTTCAGGTTCCATTTCTACGTTGTATTGTGTAAAGGGAAAATTATATTTTTTGTTTAATCGGAAATATATCGATGCATTAATAATTAATTAAGTTCATCGACGGATCATCATTGACGGATTACCGAGACCGAGTTGATATATCATCATAATGGTAGTAGTAATGGTAGTAGTAACAAGTAGGTAAATAGTCCTACGGCTGGTTCCTATTTACTATCGTACTAATAGTATAAATATGAAAGTTTGTATGTTTATTACTCAATCGGCTGAACAGATTAGAATGAAATTTGGCTATCAAACAGGTTTGCAATACATTTATTTACATTTTTAAGTTTTTTTTTTAAATTTTTCGGTGACATTTTACACCAAAGGCCCGCCTAAACGTCTTAGCCGACCGACGGTAATTGCGTAAGAGGCGTATGTAACGAGGGCTTAATTGGAATGCGTCCCAATTAATGGACGGAACGGAATGGAACGGCGCGGCGTCGGTCGGGGCGGGTGAGCGCTTCCAATTTGGAACTGGAGCGATGCGACTCGACGGATCCCGGGTGAACGGCCGCCGGTGAAAGTCGGTGCTGTGGATATGGGTCACGTGGTCGTTTACCCTCCAGGTGGGAACAGGAAGGGCCGAGCGGAGATGCGTGCCCGCCGGAATTGGGTGAGACGTGACGAATTGCGTCCATTTCGGTTCTTGTCTTTGTTGTTTTTTTTTTTTGAAAATCTTTGTATTTCAGTAGTGGACCAGAATGGCGAAGAAATAAAAATAAATGTATTATTGATTTATTCGTAGACACTAAATAAATATATGCGTTTCCGTGAGTTAAGCGAAAAGCAGTGATTAATTAAAAAATGTTCCGCAACCAACATACTTATATAGGAATTATAGATACAAAATACACAGATAAATTATACTGATGCTGTCATATTAATGAGGCAGCATTTCTATAAGTCTGACTAATTTGGAACGATCTAAGGAATTCTTTTTACAAACCCATTAGTGTCATAAATATATTAGTATTACTTGTTTTACTAATGACCATAATTTTTCTCTCCTTTTATGCTTCATAAATTTCCGTTGCACGCATTTCACCATGCAAATTTATGGTTAAATAAATCTCTGTGCATTATAATTATGTTTAGAAAACTCAGCGATATGTGACAATAATATCAAAAGAAAGATCATACCTAATTGACTACAAATTTTAATTAAAATGCAACTTCTCACGGTTTATGTTCGTAATTCTGACCACTAGTGACGGTTCCATGTAACGTAAATTACCCTGAGAAAGTATTATTATTATACATGACGGGCTAAATACTATCTACATAATAGGTTCTCATTAAAAAATAGACTATCGAAATCAAGACAGAATTATAAAAGCGAAAACAAACCAATTACATTTAGAATCCTTACTAAATCTAAAAATTAAATATACATAAACCTCGAAAGATGATCACATGATATTAACCCCGGTAGCACATCTCCGCCGCGGAAATGCAGTGGCGGAACCGCTGAACGATCCGCACACGTTGTCCTTGGTACGGCGCGCGGAACTCTAGCGACATTGCCTGCTCTAACACTAAGATTTAACTAAAGCGCTGTCTCTGTCGTGCGCTAATCCGCCGACAGAGTAGATTCGCGAAAGTGCTTTGTACTTTAATACTTTTACGTTATTTAAAAACTTAAACATTTTGAATAGTTGTACTCGTAGGTTACCGTAGACGTAATTTGTTCTCGAGTCATTATATGAGGTGATACTCTTAATCAACGTTCGATGTAACGAATCGATGATAGCGCCGCGCTGTACAAAGTGGTTTCGAAAATACCAGTTCCCTTCCTTAACTATCGACAATTACAACAAATAAAAGTAATTAGTTGCTGTGAATCATTTTGAAATTTTCTATAAGCTGAATACGAATATAGCTGAATACGTTTGTATTAGTACATACAGTTGTATGTACTAATACAAACGTAATGGTAGGTACTAAATATCATGAGAGATTTCTGTCCCTGCCGTGGACAGTTGTGTAAAGCGTAATTTATTTGAAATTTCCTTATTATAAAGACTTAAAGAGCAATAAAAAATTATATAAAACATGTGTACTTACAATGTTCATAAAGTAAACACATACCTACCGTATTTAATTTCCATTTACGTGATACGAGCAAAAAGAAATTCTAAGAAATTCAATACGAAAAATATTAAAGAAAAGATATTGGGTAAAAATGCGTCAGTAACCTGAACCATCCGCTCACCGCTTCATATTTACGCAGTACCTCAAGGACACCACGACAAACTTTCACCTCCCACGAGTTTCCTATAAGAGAAAGTCAGCCCTTTGAAGCCTGTTTTTTCTACATCCTCCGACCTCGCCTCTACAAAAATCGTGCATCAACCGAAACGTGTAAGTCCGGTCGACAGTTTTACTCGCAATGATCGGATTTAAACCATTATAGCCACTTAAAATGTGAACGAAGGGGATGAAAATCGCAATTAAAACACACATTTACAAATAACAATCATCGATATCCACAAAACAAAAAGAGGATATCTGAGTGATTGAATTGTTAATAGGGGCAAGATTAATAATTAAGCTTAATCGTCGTGACGTATCAAATGAAAACCCATACGATAAAAATATTCATATTCGAAATGCGTTAATGTACGAAGTTCGACAGTTTTACAAAAAAAATCCAGATAACTTAAACATTCGATACGAGCAGGTAAAAACCGCGATTGAATCGAAGGCAAGCGATAAAAAAACAAACGACCAAGATCATCGAAAAGGACAGATGTGTGATCAGAAACGACTGATAAATAAAATACTGAACTCAAAGGATTCAAATATATACGCCGCTCCCGAAGGCTTCGAATCTCGATAAGGACGAGCCGGTCCAGGATGATATTCAATTTATTAGAACGAAGAGCGAAGACAAATTCCAAGCGCATCATTATAGATGTCAATAAAATACAACATTAATTGGACTCGTTTCAACTCGTCGGAATGTACATGGAAGTGTGCTTAAAGTGCATCAAATATATAAAAGCAATAAAGAACAATCAAACCAAGATACAATCTGACCAAATAGTTTTAGGAACACGGAATCATAAACTGTATTGTTCTTATAATGCAGTATATAAAACAAAATATATTTAATGTATTGCAAGACAAAATTGCATAGTCATAAAACGGACACACTTGTATTGTAATTAATTAACAAAACAAGGGTTAGCAACTCATACTAAAACTGTGTCAGAGACACAGACTTCGCGAACAAGTTAAAATTATTCATGAGAATTGAAATCTCATTCAAATGAAGAAAATTGTGAGAAAGTTAATAATAGAATTATAAACTACATTGAAGTAGAAAGCTCTAACGTGGCTGCAAACCACGAACCTTGGGAAATTGATTTTCCATTGCGGATTAACAAAGAGAATATAAAAGCGGTTTTATGTTGCGTTACTACTTAACCGAGACAAGTTTCTATTTATTTTAATATTTAAGTAGACTGAAGTATATAACTTCATGCAACGAAACTATAAAATATATTACAGAACAAAAAGTGAAAGTTACGATAAGTCCGTATTACAAAGCCACACTTAGGATAAACAAAGCTAAATAAAATGAATGCAATAATTACGACAGCATCATCTTGGAATTCAATAAACAATAAAATCATATAACAATTACCAAGTAAAGTGAAGTAAAGACTGCATTATGAATACGAAAACGTACGTCGTAAAAACACTAACAACTACTTTAGATGATACGTGGATGTAAATATAAGTTTTGGATATAGTAAATGAGACATCTCCTGTCCTTAAACATCACTTTGACGAAGCACGTTGCGTGCAACACAACACGCATTTCATTTGAGTACGCATAAGTACTAAGCTTTTTAAATAAAGAATACTAAATAATGTTTTGTTAACACATACTGGACCCTGCAAAAGTTTAATCATAATCTTAAGAGATATGAAGTTGACATGAACAACAAAAAATCTAGCGTGAGTTTCTAAAAATTTCAACTGTCTTGAACATGGAACAAATGGGGACTGATTAGATACGGCAAGCAATAACGCATATCTAACTACCGTTACGAACCACAAGGATAATAAATAGTAATAAAGACAAGTATCAAGTAGTCAGGAAATGGAACGAAGTTGTCAGCAACGCTGTAGGCGAAACGCTTACAAAGTGCTAGAATCGTTTCTCATTCCGCACCTTGTTACAGCCTTATAGCAACACCACGACCAAGCGCATAGTTTAATACAGAGCTTTATACAATTTAATAACCGAACGGAAATTGTATTCTGGTGATGAAAACGAAAAAGTAATATGCACAAATTCTAATAAAACTCCGCTGCGAAAATGGAATAATTAAAGTTTTCTTTGGTTATATTCCTTTAAATAAAATGAAGATACTCCAATCCGGAATGATAACTTTCCGGATTGGAGTATCTTCATTTGAGTGTCAGTTAATTTTGAGTGTCTCAATTTAAGTACTTAAAAATATAAATTACTTACTTCTAGTTGTTGACAAATAACACAACAAATTTTGAAAGAAACATACGAAATAACTCGGCCAGATTAATCAGTAACACACGAAGCGGTGAGTTTAGAGACATAATATTTTTTTAAGGTTTACAAAACCTTAAAAAAATATTACTAGGTATGTCGCAAATATACTGAAGCAAAATAGATCATATTTAGTAGAATATATCGTAACTAAACAAATATTTTTAATAAAAAAAAGGATTTTCTATGAAAGAGAAACTAATTAATGTTAATTTTATTTTTCTGCGCTACATTTTGTTCACTCAAATCGCTGTTGTTCCAAATTTGCTTCATGATAACAAAATAATTAATTGCACGGGTTTAGATTTCTTGCAAATATATGGCAATTACATAGAAAGTAAAGAAATTGTGTTAAAATATCTCAAAACACTAAAAAGTCGTTGTTTCTAAATAAAATCCTAATAAATTTTTATTTATATCCGCACAATTTAGTATACATACTCGTGCCTAACATTAGTCGCATTTCTAATGTTATGCACTGCATAACTATCGTATTTGGCGTAGACGAGAAGAAAGCTAACAAAATACTAGTTTAAATAAAACAGAACACGGGCCATTGCATTTCTTAACACCATGTCGTACAGCCAGCGTTCCAAACGAAATTTAATTACATAGGTAATATGGACATTTATGCATTCGATTCAAGTCGATTAAATTACATTTTGAATTTGAATAAAGAAACAATAAAGATAAAGTGTAAGATCGGAACGCGGATATGTTAAGATAAATAACATCTTTAGAGGCTTATCATTTCAAAATGTCATCGAAATATATTTATAATAATGGAAAAAAAAAGAACATCGCACCAAGCCTGGTATTTTTTATAACCTCAATGGTATTGTAATGGTACATCGATGGAATAGCTATCAATATAGTGATAACTTTTAAAATGTTTATTTATACATTCTTTTAAACAGAACTATTTTCAAAGATTATTATTTAACCATAAGATTGTCACAACGTACAAGATTGACTCCAATAGAACCGAAGACCAAGTATAGGATTCAACAAAGATGAAGTTATCGAAGCTAAAACAACCGACTCGGTCGAATTCCGCCTCCATCCATTGCGTCCGCACATGACGACGATGACTTAGCGTACCAATCAACGCCTTTCAAAATAGTTCAGTGAATGAAAAAGATTTTTTTTTGTCTAGCTATCAATTAACACGTCTGCTCGAGCCAAAGCTGATTCACATAGCATTGTCATCGATGAATCAATCGGACCAACGCCCAATTATTCATAGCATTCAATCATTAAACAGATGATTTGTCCTGCATTCAATAAATAATAAATAATTATTGTTGTTGATTCTACTGATACGTATTTAACGTGACCACGGATGCGATTTTGCATTGGTAATTAAAGCTCAGTCATTCAATAGTCATCATCACACTGTGTCATGTTAGTATTGTTATGTTTATAACAATTTGAGGTTAAACAATAATAAAGTTTTAAAATAAGATTCCATACTAAAAACCATCGTAACAACACATAAAATACCGAATACATAGTAAAATAGAACTTTTGTTATACATGTTATAAAACAAAACTTTCCCCTAACATTCCTACTTTAGATAATAATAATCTTTATCATCATCTGTACATGCTATCAGCTAATTAAATATTAAAATCATAATGAACTGAATGTAACTAGAATTAATATAAGGTCGTCAAGGTCTACAGAAAAGATACTGAATTTCAATTTTGTGGCAGGGGAAATATAGTTACATGAGACAATACTGTTGCATGGGTACAAAAAACAGACAAGACAGGCAATTAAGTTTAAAAGGTTGTACAAAGTGAATGATTGGAGTAAAATAAAACTTCACACAATATTTGTAAGGTTAGTAGGTTGGTCAGAAGTTGAGTACCTAATACTTTAAATTACCTATCTTACTTCACTTATACGGCAAGAAAGACCTCTAACCGTCTACGATCATTTGCCGCTGATGGCAAGGTGGTGATCTCAAAGTGCAATGGAATGTCAATGTGGGCGGCAGTTTCTCTTAATGTCTTGTTAGGGTATAAACCGATGATAGCATCTCCAGTAAAGAGACACATCGGCCCACGCGACAGTTTTATAGGGAAGTAATTCGAAGGTTATGGCACACCGGCGACAATGGAGTAGGACCTAATTAGTGTCAAGCGTATGAGTTTCCCTACTGCACTGTGCCAAGCTATTAATTTCATCAATATGGTGCGCACAAAAGATAAGAAATACAGAACACTTAGACATTACGATACATTTGAAACACATGGTGTTTAAGGTGACTTGGGCTAGGACCTTTCCACACTGATAGCCTATACTCGCTACTGACGCTTTATGCTGATCTGAAAAGGCTGCCAGTGACTACAGAAACCCTATGGAATGCCACCACCTAACAACGATTAAGACAAAAAACGATTCTCAACTAAGTTGACATTGCTGAGACTATTCTGGCTCCATAATGATCGCAATAGGAATCGCAGTTCGTCCGGGGAGTTACTACCGCTGCCCTCGTAACCCACCGTGAAGCAAGTCTTGTAGCAAGCATTTGTGTTTCGGTTGGGTTGCAGTGACTAATTAACATCAGGTGCCTGCATGCTTATTTGTTACTCATAAACGATAAAAAAGCAGATACGCTGGATTCCTCCTTTTCCAATATTACGCTAAAAGACTGTTAAATAAGGACAACGCTGCTTTCGTTAATGAATTTTGTGAACCATATGCGAGATACGTTGAAACTGTTAGGTTTTTAGCTGTTACCGTCACGCTACTCGTAGCCACAATAGATCGTGACACGCCTGTGTTTTCATTTCACTAAAATAATTAATATTACATTATACAGAGGGGCTTTTAAATTACGGAGCCGCGTTATTTGCATTAATTATAATTATTATAATATTCAAACACAAATGTTATTTAATTACTACGTTATTACAAGTAGATACCTACTCAATATAAGTGACGCCAAACCACGGAACCAGCAAAAAAAATTAGTACTGAGTTTTTGAATTAATTTTTCTCTATTTTTAAGCTCTTCAGCTACTTCTACAAAGAAGTCAATTATTATGATACGATCATATCCAGGAATATGGAATATTATCTTGGTGTAAACTGTAAGATAACCCCACAATACCAAAAATGCATTTATCATTCTTAAGTTGCAACAATTCTTTTAAACTGACAGTCACAACTTGAATATTTTCATTGGAAACTATTTCATTTGCTTGTTCTTGATACATGAGACGAGATTAGTTTGAAAGACACGAAATATAAAAACCCTTATTAGATACAAAGGTAAACCACCAATTTAAGATTTCATTAATACCACATAATGTGAGTCTAGATTGAGTTTACATATAATATTTTGCCGATAAAAAACATCACGAAGCGTCTTCTACTTTTTTTAATGTAAACGATTCATTTTCAATAGATTTTTGTTACCAAGTTGAAATTTTAATAAATGTTAATTAACAAATATCTGTCTCACCTCACACCCAATTTTGACAGTGAATTTATTTTATTCAATCGCTCTGTGCAGTTTGATGTGTTGCTTGATTCGTACCCGCCGCATTTAAGCGTTCAATTATTTTTCGCCAACATTCCGAAAGTTAAATAAGAACAAAGCGACCACTTATTCCAATACAGGGGTGTTTAGTAGACCATATAAAGTATGGCGAGAGATATGCGGGCTGCCATACGCTTTTTTCACCATCGGCGAGTTGTAAGATGTCAATGGTTCAAAGACGAGTACGAAGAAACGAAATCATGGATGGGATGCTTGTTACTCAAACTAAAATCAGAGAAGAAGAAACCCTCGATGCTTTTCCTTCGTATGGACGTTTTAAGACAATCACGAATATACGATACTGGTCACCATTCCAACCCAATTCAATTACAAGACGATTGATCAGTCATTGTCGTGTTATAATGGCGTCGATACGGAGCCGCCATCTTGGTTGTTAAATAGCAGAATTGGGACACAGTATGGCTCGGAAAGAGTTCGTAAGAGGCGCTGCACTGGGTGGTTGTCAGTACATTCCATCAGTCCTTATGCCCTGTTGATTAGCAACCACAGAGGGGTTTCAGTGGAAGAACAAGGAGGTACCTAATTAAAGTGTAGCATAGTTCATACTCGTAAATATATCATGATCACGATAGCGATACAACCAGTGGTTAAGCGGACATACGATATGTCGCCTTTATATTAATCGTCCGACAATTTGTAGACGCCGCGATAGTGAAAAGGGGTCTCGGAGGTTCAATTTTATTGCTTGTACAATGATCTTAATTGGTTTTAAATTTCGAAACGTTACTCGTATTACGGAGTTGAATATAAATGATGCTTTAGAGACATCCATTAAAGGAGAAAGTCATGAAACTTGACGATCAGAGATTAAGTAGAAATACGAGTTAAAATTTTAGCGCTTCTTTACTAGCGCGCTTGGAATACCTATATTCGATATTCCTATAATTCCTATTAACCCTTCTTATATCAGAGAGGAGCCTAGAATTCAGAAGTAGCACATTTAAGTTTTAATGATGACGAAGTTAGATTAGGTTAGGTTAGGTTAGGTTAGGCTAGTTTGAAACTGTTCACTGACATCGGCCTGTTTCCTTAAAGTTTTTATTAAAGACTAGTTGACCTGGCGAACTTCGTACCGCCTAAGAACTAGTAAATGTTGTGTTAACTTATTAGCTTCATGGTTCGAT
>DWQK01001095.1:0-16892 GCA_018231225.1 Noctuana stator
CTAGAGCGATATTATTTTTGCAGCGCTTGTACTGTGACGCTGATACGGGAGTCTACCGCTCACCACTCAGGCAAGCATTGGAGACAGCCGGTTTATAGTATATTCTCAAAATAACACATCTTTTAACTTCTTGTGTGATGGAATGATAGCTTAGCGTAGCCAGCGACAAGATTCTTCGATTGTCAATTCTAATATGAAGCTTAGAGGTCTAGTCCAGTCCCTATCCAGTGCTAATCAACTGCTGCCTGAGTGAGTTTTTTTAACTAACAAAGATTTTCGAACATGATTTATTTTTGAAGTCCATCCATCATGTGGAACGTTTACGGGTCAATATGAAACGTGTGATCGACGTATTTTGTGTTTTGGTGTTTTCATACTGTCATTCTTTCTGTATTTGTCATCTTTGCATGCCATTATGATTTATCTTCATGTTTGTAGTCTAGTTCACGCGAAGATTTGATGTGTGATGCAAAATTATATAGAACTGTTTTAGAAATAGGTTTACCAACTACCGTCCACACTGTATTCTAAACACGAAGTAGATAAAACTAACAATGCAAGACATGCTTAATGGAATTTTAGTAGCTAGGTAATCGCACTTAATTGAATTTTTGCAGACGCGTTGGCGCTACTTTTTTACTACAACAAGCATAAAAAGTTATGAGCCAATGGTGGATGTTCCATGTGTTACGGTTTCCGCTTATGCCTAGTGGCGTCCTTTGGGCAATATTTGTCTGTCTACATTTTGTTTGTCCGCTAGCACGAGGGTGGTGCCAGTACCACTGAATCCATGACGCGTGCGCTGATATCCGACGACCCGAACAAACATATGGGACAGGTCCAACTAGGGTATGTATGCGTGTGTACATACGGCACTAGTGTGGCACTGAACCACTAAGTTATGCGACCTGCCTGTATGGTTATAGCTGATCAGCAGTTGATGATATCATTCTCAATTGTTTTTAAATACGTTATTAATTCAGCCTAATGTCCTGGTACGGCTTTATCTCCAATGTTTTAGTTAACTTCCCACTAATTTATTCATTAATAAGCCATTATATAGTATTTTTTAATTTAACATTGACCAACAGCTTCTCAGCTATATACAAAATGCAGGTTGTAAGTCTTAAAATCTTGTTCCCCAACTTTTCTGTGCAGTTAATGATTGTCATGTTCAAACTAACGCAAGAATGGCGTATACCAGAAGCAATATGGCAATCCATCAAGATGTTCACATAAACTCGACAGCTTTATTATTTGATACTGTCAACATTTTCAATGTAAATGTTTACTAATCTCGGCCTCTGTAGTGTATTAATGAAGAAACAATTATGTGAACAACTTCAAAGATCTCACAAGTGAAGATGAATATAACAAGTTTTGTGTTGCATTCAACTGAATAGTGTCTAAATAAGTGACCAATCAATGTTCATGATAAATCAGTGTGTAAATATCACTTGAATCACAGAAATAATGTATTGAATTGGACATAAAATACAAAGGCAATTTTGCATGTTTTAATAAAAAGCAATTCTTACTAATATTTGTGAAAGTCAATCCAAATGGACTAAAACGGTATCGTGAGATGTCCCAACTGTTCCTAAAAGAATTAAAATTTCAAATAAAACAGATAACTTGACGACAGAATAAATTGTTTAACTAAAACATACATTTGAAATTTTGATTATTTTGGTGTATTAATCCACTGTAAAATGTAATGTTATTGTGCAAACGTTAATAATATGTTTTGCTTGATTTATTCCCTAGTTTTCGGGATAAACAAGAGTCCTTGGAATTCCTGCCTTGGTTAGTAGTGTACAAAGTAACTTATTAGTAGTTGGGTTGGTTTTTGTGGCGGATTCACTGTGTATGCTCTTGTGTATGTTATAAATCACAATTTTATGTTCACTTTTAAGATGTCTGGGGATTAAAAGAAGTCCCTTATGACGCGGCTTCATTTTCCAATCCTAATGGCATTTAGTGAACGTATTAAATCCATAGCTCTAAAACTTTCACCTTTTGCTTACTAACATTCACTATAATTATCACAAAACTACACTAGTATATATCCAATTGCATTATAAAAGTTAACTTGGACTTCAAGAATAGATAATGGACTAGGTGCGAAAATTGTAAATGCTGAAGAGAATGGCGCGTTTCGTAATTACACTTTTTCTATAAAATGTTCTGTATTTTTACTGAGTTATTTTATTCTCTCAGACCTTATTTTTTAGAGTTTTTTATTAAAGTTATTATATAGTCTTAAAAGTACATGTTTTTAACATTATAGAAAATACTGTGAATACGAACAATTTTCTATTTTCATTTTCGAAAACGATTCTAACAGCGTCTTGGTACGAGTGCCTTAGATATTAATGTCTATTTTCTTGATATTTAAGTTTTTTTTTTCAGTTGCGTTATGCTATTCATTAAGAACGGTACTGTCATTAAGTTTTTTATTATGCTTGTAATACTCAGATCTTTAAAATAATTTGACTATGATTAGGTTACACAGGCATGCGTTGGAATTTTAAACAACAATTACATTTTTAATTAATCAAACTTTACGATGTATAGCGTTGATACATTTTCTTAGTGTATGCTTTGTTTCTATGCGATTATACGGAAATACATGATATTTGTCGTCAGCTGGCTAATCAATTCAGTCGTGTTAGGTACTGAAGAGGGTTTAACTGGAAAGTGCGCACGTTTTACATCACAATGCCTTACCGATATGTCATTGTAAGAGGTTATTAATAACCTATCGCATTCGTCTATGTCATTACAACAAATAGGCATCTGAATTTAGATTAGATCCTATTGTTTTTTCCATCATGATACTAGCACGTTGAAGTTAGAATACAAAATGGAATAATGACAAGCATTGCAGGTGCTAACAAAATTTAAAACGACTGCCTAACTATAATTGATTACGAGTGTGGATATTCATTTATTTACTATTGTCCTGTGTTTAGTTTGAAATAAAGATAACGTTTCAATGCAGATAAAAATGAACATACCAAGATAAAAAATATATAAACCCAAACAATAACAAAAAATAAACTTTGTTGCAAATGCTTAAGACGAATCACTTTCTGTAATTCAATTCGCAATTTTTTTTTGTGTTTATCTAGTGACTGTATGTTTATCTCGGGGCCTAGATTATAAAGATCAAAGTAAATCTCTGTGCCGCTATATTGGATTTAAGTTAGGTTCACTAAATTGAGTAATTATTGTATACTAGCTGTGCCACGCGGTTCCACCCGCGTTAAGAATAGTAACGTAATGCTTGATAGCCTTCCTCATGAATGTAGAAATCATATACAAAAAAAATGTCTAAATTGTGAATCTAAATCATTCTCAAATCCCCTTGAACACACTCAACAAATTTCATCAAAATCAGTCCAGTCGTTAGTAGGAGTTCAGTGACATACACACGCACATAAGAAATATATTATATAAAGATAAGTTCGAGTGTGCATGATCTTCCATATTGGAAGAACACTAAAACTAAAGTTCTTTTCTATGGTTTCCAAACTAAAGATGAAAAAAAAATTATCCTGTTCAAATTTATCCTTTTTTAATCATCAATTAGGTAGATATTTTCTTTGAATTTTTAATGTTTCTGTATTCATGGTGGATCAAACTTTTTTACCGTTAGTCTTGCCGCGGTCGACCACCTCCCTTCGTGTTCGTGACTGATGTGTTGTCGATAACATGAAAAATATCTTAACTCGCTAATATTTAACGTTTCACGGCTTTCAGTAATCGACACTTATTAGTATCTAATTCGTTGACAGTTAACACTGTGAACACATAATATACTCGAAACTACTTTTGAAATTGGAGCAATATTTATTTTTATTGAAGCTAATCTTTTTAATGAGATGAGAATAGATTTGAAAACAACTAATACAGTATTTTTGACGTTCGGGAAAATACGGAAGTGTTTTTAATTATATTTAAGGATCTACTAATTTTGTGCTGTAGCGATGCGGCCACTATTCTTAAAAATTCATGTAAAAAAGAACAATTAACAATGTCTTAAAATTTGATTCTGATTGAAATTAATGCAAATTATTTTTTAACCCTTAATTATCGTTTTACACGGAGCGGAGTCTAAAATAAAAGTACATACCTACATCCTAATATAATTAGGTATGATTTTGAACATACCTACAATTAAATAAAAGATTACGAATGAAAAGATTCTTAAGTTACATCTTCGTCATTAGCTACTCATATTATTATAGGAAAATGTAGAAATGTAGAAAATGTGAAAATCCTAAGTCCTATTGGCAATTATTCCTAGAATTCCATCGCTGCACGTGAACTGAAATGCACACCTCGTGATTTCGCTTTATCGTTATCGCTCATTATTTTTACGGTTCGTTCTCAATGAATAGCACAATTTACATGAGTACACCTATTATTTAAATGGGTTGTATGAAACGACGTAGACCCGTCAAACACGATATTAGCGTTTCAAAGGAAATTATCGATATAGCGCGAAAGAAGAGAACTGTTTTATATAGAATGGGATTTATTTTTAATTCTTTTCTATCTTTATTTTTCTTTACGTCAATAAAATTAGCCTTTTGCTTGATAGTATAGTAATAATTTCTCTTCTTTCGCACCTGCTTTATTTGCTTTCCCTAATGCGTTGATAGAGAATTCTCATATGTTATCAAATTCGCTATCACATAACTGCAAATTAATTATACCACCAACTTAAACATTTCTATTAATGTTGAAGCAAGTGGTTTCTCCATAAAAGTATATTTTGTTTCTTCTGTATATCGGTACCAGTTCGTGACTCGGACGAATATGTACTCGTATAATCCGTCCATATTGAGAAGTACCTAATATTGACGTGTATTTCTATTTTTTTTATTAATTTCTTTATCAGTTAAAGTATCAGCTTATGCCATTGTAGTCAGTCACCCAGTGGTGGCGTGGGAATGGGTATGACCAAGTCAAACATTTATATCATTCAATTGCAACCCGAATAATAAATTATTACTTTTCCTTATTTGCAATGAAAACGTTAAATTTGCGGTCATGTGATACATTTATATTTTGATTTTTTTTACAATTGAAGTTCAAATTGCAATGACAAATATTTACATGGCTGTTTGTAAGACTGGTCAAATGTTTTCCTTATACGAAAGGAAAATCACACTATGTGAATGTCGACGTTCGGTGTAACTGGTTTATTCATCTTTTACATCTAAATAAATACAGGAACATAATATGCATACCTCATTAGCAAACTTCTCTGTTAAAGTAAAGCAATATAATAACAATAAGTACCTACTGTGTAACTTTACTGATGCGATTTCGGTTATATTCGTTAAAAGAAAGTTAATCATAGTAGGTAATGCAATTAAAGAAAGTGCTAAGTATTTTATATAAATATAATATATTGAAAAAAAAATTTTTTTTTTTCATACCAATATACATATTTACCTTTGCTTCAAATATTGCTCCAGCTTAGGTACTTTTTGTAGTGAATGATAATTACATTGTTAATAACGATTAGGTACCTATCTACTGATGTCCCGCTGTTTAAGGTTAATTCCAAAGGAGCACAAAACCACAAATATATAATCATTCATCTTACATCAGCACTCTTGGCTGTCAGCCAAGGTGAGGCCTCTTACATCATTCCATCCAAAAAACCAAACGAGCGAAATAGCACTCAAACGTTTGGATCCAAATTGCGTTTTTCAAGATCCTTGATGATATTACGGCAAATCCAACGTATTTCATGCCTAATTACTTGTCGAATAAAGACCATCTTTACGAAACAGTTGCCGTAATGTATGAGGAAATCAGAAATAAACCGACGAATTACTGTAAACAGTAGTGTGTTTGGAATAGTGTCTTCAGATCCATCTTACATTCGGTATTCGTATTCAGAAACGCTTTCTTTACACTCTTTTTTAGACGTATAGGCTAGGCTCCTTAGTATAAATCGCCTTATGAATAATCTTACAGTACTGTTAAACATGTTTAAAATAGATAAAATAATGATGTATGCAGTTAGTTATTGTACTGTATATTCGTAAACATTTCGATACTGAATCTATCTGCGAGACAGGAATAGGTCAGTTATAAGTGAACACATGTTCAAGAGATTGAAAACTACAGGTGCTCTGATACGAGTTTTATTAAGATTAATTCTATTTATTTAGGATACAATGTGATATATTTTATTGTACTTATGCCAATTGTTATGTCGTCATTTATAATCATCCAAAAATTATCTCAAGTTTCGTTCACGTAAATTATAGTTTATCATAACATAAAGAAAAGTTTATCCACATAAAGTCCGTGATGTGGCCTATGTTTGGTCTAGTTGTGAGTATGTCTATACATTTATTAATAGGGCTACTAGAGAAAATGGATTGGAATGTAAATCGTAGCGTAGATCGTATTTCTTAATCAATTTATTACTTGAATGGGACCTTTCGAAATACGATACCAGTGATGTAAAGCGTGATACTATTCGATTTCGTTCTTCGAAACTGTAAAAGCGTGTGCTGCACGTAGACGCAATATTAAATTTAACGTTGAGAGTTTCGATTTTCGATATGGCTAAGAAACTTTAAACGGTACGAGGTAACTGTGATTTCAGTACTATTATTCTAATTAGTATATGATGATCATGTGTAAGAATTTACATTTCCTTTAATTATAAATAGACACAAATGAGCAACGACGAGGGAAACATCGGTAATAAAATCATGTGATTTTACTGCTTACGATAGACCTTGAAAACTTGCGTTTCCTAGAGAATATACAATAACTATACTAATATACTTGCATAATAATACATATATTTGCTGATGAAATTGTTATTTATTCAATTGGATTAAATTATTATTTCTGTTCAGGAGACATTTAATTAATGATCTATTTATTTTGAACTTAACTTGTTTTATATAAGAATACAGTTAATAATTTTAATTTTACTAACTTAGCTTCTACAACGCTTTGTCCAGATTTCTGTCAAATCTATATTATTCGAAGTATCTATATTATAAACCTCTCATATTAATTCAGCTTGAATTGATCAATGAATTTTCTTGTTTTGGCCGAGAGACTAATCTAATAAAATCCTCTAACTATAATTATTTCAATGTATTTTTCCTAATTTGATTGAAATTAATCTTATATTCAATTGACTTACTTCAATTCGTATAGTTTGTCAGTGTTTGACTAAGGCTTGAGAGAAATGCGAAGCCAAACATGGGACGGGAATGTCCAAGAACAAACAGTATTGCGAGTTACGTATATGACTTCCTTGACTGCGTTGCATTTGTTACTCACTATCACGTGACTAACTATAAAACATCTAACTGTGAGTAAGAGATAGAAACATGCAAACAATTACCACCTTTATTTTGAAAGCAATAATACCTTTAGTGGAATGCACTGTTGCCATAACGACAGTTAAGAACTTTTCATTCACAGCAATTTAAGCCGTACGTAAATTGGTTGTCTTTATTGCATTTATAACACCGTTATATAACTGATTGTTTCTTTGTACACTTGAAATTGGGTGTAATAATTCAGATTATGGACCGTAGTCGTTATCATTTGTATCTTGTAACAGTATAATTGATGCAATTAGCAAAGCTGTTAATTTTCCTTAATCGAATATGATTTGTTTACAAAGCAATCTAGTCTAGGATAGAAACAGAGTTAAATGGTTAACTGAAACATGAAATGACTCACTGGAATTAGAAGAAAGGAATATCACGCTGATTCTTGTAAGCGTCCGTCTGTTGCTCTGCTAATAAGTCCAACCAATGTGTGTGTGATGACGAACGTGTGTGTAGATATGATTCAGGTTGTGTATGAACTTTCCAAGCGTTCCTTAGTCAATTTATGTCTAATGCATTTTTAAACCAGGAATATATCGCGATGTTTTGCTCTTTAGAACTACAACACTGTAACATGAAAGTTTTTGGCCTAGTCAGGCGACGTGTTTTGTATGTGGAGTTCAAAATCAGTTAAAAGCTGGTGGTCAAAATTTAATAATTATTTTACTTAATTTCTTCATAATATCTCGCTCTATAAGTAAATGTGTGATGCTTTGCTGTACGTGTACATTAGATTGTAGATTCTACGGTAAAAAGCGCAAAGTATTAGTTTAATCACTTTAATCTATATAATTTGGCTGCTTAAACATTTTTTGTATCTCAGTTTGATGTACGAAGGAATCATCCTTACATAATTAATCTGCAACATGATCGTTACATTGAGACATGTGACATTCTGCTGAAATGACGCATTTGTTTATAACAGGATTATTTACGTACTCTCTGATTCGGAGATTTAAACATATTTGGTCTTCTCCTATTACCTACCAAGAGTATAATTTTAAAATTAAGTCTTTTATACTCTTTGAATCGTTCTGTAATATCGGTTAGTACAGAATCTGTATCTTCATTCGTTTTACAAGGAAACGTATTTGGTTTTCGGCGACATTTTTTGTTAGTTTGAATAAAACCTGACTACAGACATTATTTTCTATCTTCTCTTTGAATTACTGGGGCCTTGAAATATATTGGCTACAACCCATGTAACTCCCACGGATGTCTATGTCTAGGCGACACGGCTAATATTTCTCATATTTGTAAAGTATATCTTGATTATTTTGTAATGATGAAAGAAATATTTAACGCACTTTATTAAAGTGACTGTGTAAATACACATTTAGCACTGAAGTTACTAGAATGGTGTTGTTAAATAGTCACAACCAATTTGGAAGGCATAGGCCTTGTGATACGAATTTTGGATATGTAACATGATTGTATAGAAGCACTTGTATTCAAATTGTTAGCAGTTGTAATTGGTACTCAAATATGGTAAGTCTTGTAATTGGTACCTACTCTAATATGGTAAGTCGGGGCAGGAAGTTGTATAGGTAATTCTGTCGTGCCGATTCCTCGCCGATACCAAATCAGTGTCTATTTTGCTTGCTACAATTATAGTAACATTAACTAGTTTAGTAAATACCAGTCATATTGTCTTTACCTACATTTAGTTGGTTTGTTTTTATCGCGTTCTCATATGAGTGGATGTAAGCCTTAAATTTAACCTATAATTGTGATCCTTCATCAATAAATTGACGGTAATGTTTGACTAACAATTTGGCATACAGGTCACCATGCCGGTATGGTATTGTAAGGATTGAAATTCAGCTATGAATGACATAAAAAGAAATTTCAGAACACAGTTTTACCGTCTTGCCCTTGTTTGAGTCCATTGAATCCGTGATACTGAGTTCTTAACGTTGACAGCAAATTCGTCTGTCCCTATTATCTAATACGTTCTCTATTCAATTTTCTTATCATTTTGTTCTTCCTGCGACTTCTCTTTATAAGTAGAAGTATGACGAAGGACCAGGGAAGGACCAATAACATTACAAATTTTCTTAACGATCACTTAGCGTCTCAGCTTCCCCATAAAAGTTAGCTACAGTGTCATAACAGTCATTTTAGATAACTTCACGATTCTTCAATCACGACTATGTTATTACCTGCTTTGTTCCCTGGACTATTAAATTTTATGGTTATTGCCATGATATGTATGTATAAATTGTATATGTAGAAGACGGCTATTACCGGAAGGTTTCTATCTCATGTAAATGTTAACTTTGAGTTTAATATCATCAATCGTTACGATAGGTATGTCCCCATTATAATTTGATTCTTGAACAAAATTTTCATCTATTTAATAGGTACTTAATCTAAAATATTTTTATCTATTATTAGTATAGACAAATTAATTACGTTCATTACTGACCCCCGCATAAAAATCCCGCAATATTACGTCATCTGTTACGAAGCGTGCCCGTTATCATTTATTACTACTAGAATAGATTATTTATCTGTTATCAGTGATAGAAGACGAGGAATCCCATTACCAATGTTTATCTCCTTATCCCTCACGTCTGTAATGGAAAAAAAATCTTAAATAAACTTCCATTTAACCACATTATATCAAGTTAACATGATAAGATGTTATTAGTAGCGGTCTGCGCGGTCGCCCATCTGGCGAAATTAGCCATTATTCGTAACATGTTTTACTAATAGCTATAAGAACCTTGAATGTGTGTTCAAAAGGTTTAGAATTCTTATTCTATATTAGAGTATAAACTGCTTATTTTCTACATTTGCTCACGTTAGTCAATGTTTATTTTAAACCCTCTTATTTGTAACAATATATTCGAAATATATTTTATTAATAAGTACTCCTTCACCATAAGAACTTTAATTCACTCAAATCTCTGACTCCTCTGTGCGGTGTAATGTATTTAGAAATGTACCGAAAGTTTTCTCTTTAAATGTTGTAGGCATAGCTTCAAAGACCAGTTTTACAAACGCTTTTTTTATAGCATAAACTTAGCAAATAAATAGGAAAAATATCTACGATCTATCCATGTTGGTAGATCCGGTTCTCAGTGAAGTCAGTCTCAGTTTGTGTCGATTTTTTATACAGTTCTCACACACATTCTGCATAATTATTATTTACCACTGTGCATACAGTTGGTAGTACGATAACATCCGTGTTATGTTGGCAAAACTGTACGTTTGAAAGTGAGAACTGTGCGGGAATAATAAAAATAATGAATGATCTAGATCATGTTTTTTAATACTTAATACGATGAAATATTTAGTACGAACTGCCATCTCATTATGAGTAGGTATGTACTCGTATATAGTTTTAGAGTTGGCTGCCGAGCTCTTCACAAATTAATTTCGACTAACGAACCAATTACACTTATTCATATTATTACGATTATTGTAATTTATCCTGCATTCAGTTTATTCAGTGACGTAATAAACTACTCTGAGAAAAATATTAATTAATTAGCAAGGGTGTGAATTAGTTATCTTTTTCGAATCGTTTGTGATTGAGATAAAGTCGTTGGTTTTTATTTTATCAGAGACTAGCTGTGCCACGCGGTTTACACCCGCGTTAAGAATAATAGCGTTACGCTTGATAGCCTATAACCTTCCTCATGAACGTCGCTATCATATAGAAAAAGAATTTTTCAAATCAGTCCAGTAGTTTCGGAGCCTATTCAATACAAACAAACAAACAATCAAATCTTTCCTCTGTATAATATTAGTATAGATTATAATGATTAATAATTTTTTAGTAGTAATTGGTTTACAGTAAGAAGTATAAATAAAAAATAATTATTTTGTAAGTGAGAATAAACTTGGCATCTTTATTCACTCACGAAAATACTTTATATCTACATAATAAGTATATCTACATTATACTGGTTATAAGTGGAAACTTGTAATTGGCCATGTTTTGTTACTCCTGCATCCTAGATTGTAAGTTAGCTGTAAGTTTTCCAAAAATTGTAAAATAAAATAACATAAAAAAATAAAATTTCTATGGTTATTATTGTTCTGTTTCTATGGTATAGCAAAATTAGTTCACGTTATTAATACATAATGTAAAATCTAGTTTACACAAGAAGTAGGCCAAGGAATGCATTTGTTCGTGGGTTCACAATAGGCGAATTGGCAATTATTAAAAATGATTACACCAGCATGCATATTTCATGAAATTGACCTAATGATACCTATCATCATGATGTACGAGTAGTGTGCTTAACTACAAACTTTTATTGAGTTTTAGCCGTCCCGATGTCCCAGTCCCGGGACTCTGTTTTCCCACTTCAATGTCAACACAACTTCTGCTTCAACTCAACACACTTCGAACTGACCACGGGGTTCGATATACAAAAGCAAACATAATAATATGTTGAACTATTCATTTGATTTAACATTTTCGATCTGTTTTAAAATTTAAAGAAATGGCGCTATTTATCCTCTTTGTGTAAGTGTAACACAACATGACACAAAATGTAGATGAGCTAGACGACGTTTACCTTTAAATATAAACAGCTGTTTCCACACAATTGACCTTTAGTCGGCACATGTAAAAACTGTTGTCATCAAGATATCCGTGAAACTTGTACTATAACCATTACTTATATCCATACCGCATATTGGAAGTATGATGCCAGACAGATGTCATTTTGATAACAAAAAATCCTTCTACAAGTAATTGATCTGTTCAAATATTTATAGGAGAATTAACAGTGTCTTCAATAATTTGCCTACCACGGATACAAAACAAATATGAATGAATGTGACAGCCCGTATATCTTGTTACCTACTTACCAAATAAAGGTGCTGCAGCTAAGAATCCCTGTTGTGCTGTAGTGGTTTCCAATTCACAGGCGCTGGTAGGAACGATCATCGTGCTGCTGAACGCGATGCAACCAAAGGAAATTATGGTAAAACCAGCGAAACATGTCAGGATGTAGCTGTATAGACCAAATCCTGAAATTGACAGTAAACCATCAAAACTACCATTAATTTATGAGACTATACTGGTCCGGGTAAAAACTTAAAAATATTTACATGTTACCCATGTTATTATTTTTTGTTAAGTTAGTTATAATATTAATATGGCGTAATACTAGATAGCTAGTTACATCGATCGACGATTATTAGATAGATATTATTATTTTAAAAATAGTAGAATTTTGTTGTTTTAAGACCTAGGTATGTCATTTGCTAGTCATGATTTGATATCACTATCTTAATCATTAAATTTAAAGGTCATTTAATTGTAGATAGTATCAATTCAGAAGTAATTGAAGAAAATATTAGGAGCCCATTTTCCATAGTCTTATAGGCAAATAGGTGCTTCCTAAAATTATATTCTCTTGTGAGTTATATGAATCAAAAACAACACTTGTTGAGGAACGACCTCATAATAGTAAATACAATAGAAACAGAAAATTTACTTATTTACAGTAAACAAAACAAACAAAACAAATGACTGAAACTAGTTGGCATTCCCGATTGTACTTACAAAAATATATGTAGGTACCTTTTTTCAATTACAAATTCACATTGACACTTTTTCTTACAATCCTCACAAAATGTACCTATAATTTTTTTTAGTTCCACACTCATTTTAAAAATGTTTTTTTTTTGCTTTTCTACTTACCTGCTTTATCCAAAGCTGCCTCAAAAGGCAATTTGCCCTCGTCTGTCCAAAGGGGACCCATTTTGTAACTTAACACTTGCACAACATACGTCAAAATTATTAAAAATATATTTTTCTACAGTATTTACACAAAGCGCCTGCTCCCCCCACGGTTGAGTAGTTTCTACGCAAAATTTTGGCCATTTATCTAAATCGAGTAATTGATCAGTAATCGTGATACTGATAAGTTAGTTCTGAGTCATAAAATCGTCGAATTATTTTGTTAAAATTAATATTTAGTAGCAAAACTACTGAATTGTAAAGTAAGGATGATGATTCAATTTCAATTTCATATAGCACGTTGGCACCTTGGCGCCGACGTTGAATATACTCGTATGTACTCGTATGTAGATGCATATTACACGTTTAGGCAATGGCGTAACTGTACCGTTCTGGGCCCGTGGCATAAGATGGGATCCTCCCCTACTCTGTATAAAAAAGTTTAACCTACCTATGACATACATAGTTATTTTTGTTATTTTTTTGTCGACTTCAAAAAAGTATACCTACCTATCGGACACGTTCTAAAAATTACAAGGCGATATTTTTTAAAACAATTGCATCGAAATTTTGATAAACTGTAAGTCAAATTTAAAAGAAAAACCTCATTGGCCGTGGGCCCTTTCGTATTCGGGGCCCGTGGAACTTCGGCACCTATAGTGGCGCCTCTGTGTTTAAGATGGCCGCTTATATAGTATACGAGTATCTAAAGCTTGCAGTGGCTTGTAGGCAACCGTACTCCATTACTCGAAATACTATAATATAATTGGTTTCTTGTATTAGGTGTCATGGTGATACTTTCCCGATCATCTCATAGTATTTTCTGGGTCGATATTTTAGTATACTAAATAATATTTGTTTGAACAATAATTTTACAATTTAGGTCAATTTCGGCAGGCAATGAAATTGGATGAGGGATTTGGATTGATTTGGGTATAAAATATTATAATCTAAATACCTATTCAAATTAGCTGATAGAATGTAGCAATGATAGATAGGTCCGGAGATAAAATGTAATCAATTTAACACAGCTTAACATTTATTAATAAAATACCTAATAGGTATCTACTTTTCTTTTTATTCTCTACGTCTTATTAATGTTTAAAAAAATACAGCCCAACGCATTGCCTCCTTCTTTTTAAGCAGCTCAAGTAGCTAAGAGCGAATATAGAAGAAGAGAAAGGAAAAGAACTTGATAAAATAAAAGATAAGAGCGAAGCCAAGAGGAATTTGTAATAAGAGAACCTTGTAATAATAACATTTCTTTATTTACTCGAAATTAACACCAGATATGTACATTGGCAACTAATATTTACAATCTTATCAGTAGATAATAATCTAATATTATTCGGTAATGCTTAGGTAGTGCTAAAATACAATTTTATTATCAGTTTACCTTAATCGTAATACAAAATTTTAGGTACACCTTAAAGTCGAATATCAGGTACAATAATTTTGTGAAAATTGACAGCATTATCTTTTACAAATATTATTTCGTAACAGTAGATATAATGTTGGTTTTAACAATTGCGACCAATAACAGTAGTGTTTTATCTGTAGCCCATAAAAATCACTTACCTTCTAGGAAGGTGCTAATTCAAAAAGGTGCTGAAAAGGTAGATAATAGACAGTTACATAAGTAGGAAGAAACAGAAATCGTGAAAACGATCAAAAACAAGAGAGTAGGTAGAGATGATCAAAGAAGAATACCTATTTCGTTTATGTCAGTAATAAATAAATACCTATCTGATTACTATTGTATAATAATTTTATGATCATATTCAAGGACATTTTATTTTTATTTTTATGACTTATAAAAGTTTATACAATTCATTATGAATTTGTAATTTGTAATTATAATAATAGTACAAATTTTTGTACTTAAAGCAGGTAAATTGATTTATTTATTGACCTTCATTGATCAGTTCAGTAGTTTCTTCTACTAGAGTTTAGTAGATGTATATATATAAACAGTAGTTTCTTCTACGATATTTTCATTACCTTTAATCTAAAATAGGTACCTAATTTAAAGCAGTACAACATAATCCACGAGAACCTATACATACGTAATCGTTTTAAATTTAAATTCACCTAAATTTAATTGATGGAATAGATTCAGTCCAAAAAATCAGTTCTTTAGCTTAACAATAACAATGTTTATATAATTCATAATAAATATCTACGAATGTCTTAAATTATTATCATGAAAATGATAAATTTATCCTAAGTAAGTTTATTTACTGCCTTACGAGTAGTTTACAGGTACACGCAGTACAAAGTTATTCAACCATTTTCCACGATTTTAAATGACATTTTTTTGTAATCGGTGATATCTAACAAATCGTTTGTGTTATCACTTAATGTTTTTTTGTTTAATGAATAATAATATATTATATTGTACTCATATATATTATATATATGATAGAATGGTCGTCATTTGATAGAATCGTAATATCAATTTTGGATATACCTATGTATTTGGATTCTTGCGCTGTCGCCAATATTGCCGCAAATGTTACGCTAGCCCTATACTACCCACCGCACCTTTGATTTGCGATAAACAACCGACAAGATAATGAATGGGTGGGCAAGAAGACCGACATGATGAGTAACGCGGGCTTATGCCGTCCCAATCCCAACTCATTTCAATTCCAATACGATAGGATTTTGTTTCAGTTTTAGGTTGGATTTGGTAATCTATGCAAGACAAGTTTACACAAAAATCTTGCTCAATAAGCTAAACTCTTCAACACTCATGTTACTCAGTCATTACAAATTTTATAAACGAACATACATGATTTGAGTTTTAACACAGAGATATTAATTAACTTCAATATATCAGCATTGATGGTAGTGGCTATCTATGGGTTAAGACCCATTAATTTAACATTAAAAAACACTTCAGTCCTTGCAAACATAAGTAGCTGGATGTTGCTACTTATTTGTTAGGTTTCTTGTCGCTCGGTAGGAACCAGGCGAAAACGATTGCACCTGTCAATCATAAATAAAATATGATAAGAAAAAAATTATTATACCCAAACTGAAATATCTGTTTCTATTAAAAAATACAGAAATTTAAATCTATTAAACTTGTTTGAACTATTATTATTTAAAGTCAAAGCTGTGATAAAGTTTGATGTTAAAATATTGAAGAAAATGTTATATACATTATGTTTAAAACATTTCTGCTCAAACTGCTACTTCTTTGTATTCTTTTGAATCGGATAAAATCCTTTTATTATATGCATAGTCAATTAAAAAGCCAGAAAATGGGCTGTCACTATATCGGACTGTGATGTCGTGGTGACTAATATTTAGGTAAACATGTTATTTTAAACTAAGTTCAATACTAACTAAGCAATAAAACTGCCCATCCGTAGAAGGTGGCTTCACAGTTCGCAGAAATAAGGGCTCCAATTGCATTTACGCCTAAAAATGCACTGGATCTGCCCAACATCACGGACAGGCATGATGCCATACCCCTGCAACACAAATAAGTCTATGAACGAGATGTTAGATAACAATTGTTCTTGATATATTTAAACAGTTTCTTGTTAAGATCCAGAAAGAAAGAAACTCAAAAGTACTGCCATAATAAACAGATCTTAAACGTACGTAATTTTAATAGCTTAATAACAAATGAACTCCATCAATATAAGAATCAGTTACTTGTAACCTGGGATCGTAAGTTCAATTAATATATCTGAGTAGTCCTTACATCTCTCCACCAATCTATCTATCTCCACCAATCCGCATTGGAGCAGCGTGGTGGAGTATGCTCCAGGCCTTCCCCG
>DWQK01001096.1:0-16886 GCA_018231225.1 Noctuana stator
TTTTTGACGTTCATCGAGTGTATACAAATACCTTATGATGAATAAAAATGTTTTTATTTATTTAGTATTTACATACAGTTTCTGTCAGTTGTAGCATTGATAGCCCAGTGGTTAAGAATTAGTACTCTTATTTGAGAGGACCGGTTTCAAATCTCAGCGCACCAACGACTTCTTCTTTGAGCTTTTCTTTAACTTATGTTTCTACTATTTCTAACATTTGATGCCAAGCTCCCAACGCTCTTTTTGCAACAATTTTTTTTGCAAAAAAAGCTTATTCTTTTAATAATTTATATCATTCTTTTAATAACTATTTTACAGTTATTTTTTATTTTTCAGTTCGGCTTGATATTAAAGCGATTTCTATAAAGTTTCTGAAACTATAATTTAATTTCTTATTTATAGTCTTGGAGTCTATATAGGTTTGTATATAAATTTAGCTTTTTGGTCTAAAAATGTATTTAATATACTATTTGTTCTAATTGCAATATATCGGAGACCAATAGGATTATCTACATATCCTCCATATTTAGATAATCCAATCTCGAGGGCTTTACTAGAAGTCACTGACGAGTTGCTTCAACACACTACCTTTTATAAATTAAGTTGTATTGTCATCGGTCCTTGAAACGATGCGATTGTAGATGACGTGCAAAGTTTCAAATTAACAAAAAGTCTGAAAGTGGATAAAAATCACGCTCACAGATTCCGTTGCATACATATAGGTGTAGCTAGTAAGCGTGCTTAGTTAGTTAGGATAGAGGTACGTATAGAAAATTTAGAATTAATTATTCATATTCGAAAATTGCAATATAGCTAATTAATATTAACAAGCCCCTGGGAATTATACGGATGGTACATATCTACCGTGCAACTGTTTATAATAATGTATCTATACTAATGTAAGTGTTAATCAACATCTTGGAAGTTATTCGTATAACTATATATATAGTTAGTACTCGTGTACTAATTATATATAACATCATACAAGAAAGTAATATAAGCTCGATTGCGTTTTTAGAAACTGTCTAAACTCGTACTAAACGCCCAGACTACCAGACCGTTATGTAACATTACGTTAGTATGTAAAATTACCTTAGTAATGTTATATAATTTCAATTACTATTAATATCTATAACTACAAAGCGTAGCGGTTATTTTGGATCGCAAGCAATCACACTGTTAAGCAACCACGGGCGCGGTCGGTACTCGGATGGGTGACCGCTAGTGACAAATTTCATGCGCGTTTCTGTGCTTCGGAGGGCAAGTTAAGCCGTCGGTCTTGATTTTTATCTATAGATAACAGTCGTTAAATGTGGTCGGAGACCCTTTGGTTTGAAAAAAAAAACCGATACGGGTTGGCCACTAACCCGTATCTCCACCAATAAAGAATGTTTGTACGTTATTTTAAAACCAAAAAATTAAATCACAAATGTGCACCCGAAAACAGGGCGTGAGTATCAGTTTTAATAATTACGTTTTGGCTTATCGAAGTGTATAAAATGTTTGAACGCACTAACCTTGGCAACCACTGAACCGAATATTTAGGAACTTTTGCACAATGGCTGAGCTTTCTCTACGGAGTAATATGGGGTATTAAATAGTTTCCTGAGAGTTGTACGGTACCTACCTACAAGAAACGAAGAAACAAGAATGTGAAGAGCACGTGTTGTTAGTGGCGTAGAATTATAAACCTTATAAGCATTTGTATTAGTATCCAAAGTTGTTTTTCCGACTTTCAGATAACTTTGTTGTAGTGGAAAAGTTGTGTTTTCAATTTTAAGTAGACGCTACGAAATAAGTCTCGTCAATAAGTCTGAATAAAAAATCACTTAAGCTTATAAAGGGCTTATTTACCAAGAATATTATTTTGCTGTTATTTAAACATCTGATAAGTACGTCTTCCAAGAAACTTGAAATAATCCGATCATGGTTTTCGAAGAATAATTATGTTCTTTATAAATATCTTTTGAAACGCGACGCCACTTAGGCGAATAAAATCTTGGGTTTTGCTTTTAACGGACTTCGGTGGAAGCTATTATTGGATAATAGATATTTATGTTAAATGTAAAAAAAAATCAGATACTCTGCCTGACAGATGGACACGCGGCGTCATCTAGTCCTCCTTAATCAATTTAATTTATAATAACACATAATTAAAAAAAGAGGACATACCGGAACGATACATCAAAATTTAACCCCTAGTAGTTGCCCTCTCACTGTTCCTTAATTAATAAAAAAAATAAGAAATTCAGAATTGTAATTTTAAACCGCTGCCAATAAATGTTAAGTCGATCATTATATCTACATGCGCTTCTATTTGTATAAACACTTCCATCTCGGTAGTAAACTTGTACTTTCTTCTTTCTTCACTCGAAACTTGAGCACAGACGAGGTAATTACTCGTAATTACAAAAGAATACAGTCACAAATAGAATTGCTAAACCAGTGAGCATACAGCGCTGTGTGATGTAGAGGTTGGTGACATTTTTAATAATAGGCCAAAATAGTATTGTGTAAATCACTGAAACCACAATGTTGGTTACCGTTTTAAAGCGCGTATATACTTTGAGAGTACATGTTACGGGACTTACGAGCTTAGGTGTGCTTTACTAAGTAATAAATGTTAATGAGTTGTTTCCCAACAAGGTTATTGTATTATTAAAGATATTTTCAATGAAGTTAGCTGATAACAACATAACTTATATTACATTCGAATATTACTATTAGGTTGGCAAGAAAGTAATTTCGGTGTTTTAGTGTGAAATAGTGTTATGTGGTTTCCAATTGTTGTCCAATAGATAAATAACATTTCAATGCATACCAACAGTTGAAAAGAATCTCCATCCATCCATCAGCCCTTGGACTGTTGGACATAGGCCTCCTCTAAGTGCCCCCCCCCCTCGTCCGGTCCTGTGCCCTGTGCCCTATGTATCCAACGGTTTCCCGTTATCCTCCTCAGGTCATCACTCCACCGGGCCGGAGGGCGACCTCAGCTTCTTTTGCCGAAACGAAAAGAATCTAAAGCATAAAAATTGATTAGCGATACACACTATACAAAAGGCTTAGGTACAGTAATTTCTTTTTTAGTAATAACACCATATTGCTAAAAAAAAAACAATTTCCAGAAATTCAGCATAAAAATATTTCACAGACAATAATGGCTATAGAATTATAGATATAAAATTTATTAAATATTTTTGAGGTTGTATTAGGTACGACAATTTTTATTATTGTTTAGTTTTTATGATTATATTTCCACTAACGACTATATACGGCGACTCAGATATACGGTGTTATACCCGTATATCTGAGTCATTTTATCGGTTATTATTACTAACGAGTTAGTAGCTAATTAACCACACACAGTGTTGTTAATTGGTAGGAACAAAATGAAAACCCAATTGATATTTTCAGAATCGAGATATCTTTTACGACGAAAAATCTTCTTTCGGTTATAATAACGTGGAAGATAAATATGTAATTCATTGTAATTTGTCATAAGTATGATGAGACTTTTGTGGTCCATCACGAAAAGCAAACTGATACATGGTTGAATTTACAACATTCAATCCTGCATTCATAGTCGAACATCCGAATCAACTGCCACGTCTACTGAGTTTCTGAAAACATAAGTATCCTTATTAAATTTTTGCCAACACGGTTATCGGGTTTCTAATATAAAATTTTACGTTGCAAAAACTCAAATTAATTTGACAGAGCTGTTTAAATTATAATATTTTTGTTTTAGTTTTCTTTTTAAATAAAGCCTAGCGTACGATATGCTGCATCATGTCTGTCTCATGATTATGGTTACATAAAAATCACACCCAGTCTTTAACGAATAAGATATGATTCATCATATTACCTGTTAATTGAGTTTAAAACCAATCTATTTAACATTAAGCCTAATATCAACAAGTGGTAGGAACGCGAGCCGTATAATAGGAGGCACGGTTTTGTCCTGTTGGCACGTGTTGCGTCGGAAGCTTGTCAACTTTATTAAATATATATGGCTACAATACGTTGCGATGCAGCGTCAACGTGATCTGTTGTGGCATCGACATGTCGACTTGTTAGCGACTCAGACCACGCCAGTCACAGTATAAGGACAATTAACAGTAGTACAATGCTTTTGTTACCAAGTTAAATGTCGACAGTGTATGTGATAGTCAAATGTCAACTCAACGAGATCCGTTTACCATAACTCCAGTTTTCAATGATGCTCGTGATCAATTGCATTTCAAAATTTATATTCAGCGTTTCGGTGGAATTTAATACTGAAAACTGACACTTGTTAAAACACACAAATATTTACGATTCCAATGAAATATTTGCTGTAAATCGACGTTGTCAAAACTATATAAGTTTGACCATTGAAAAATAATATCGCTTTTCAAATTTTATGTTTCGAAGTATTCGAATGAATTTTTAATAACATTGTTTCAATTAATTTTATTGAATGAATTCTGAACCATACCTAAAAATTATTTACTAAGTTTGTGTCTTATTTAATTAAATACGAGTTCATTTGTTTTAAATACAGTGTCTCTTTGTATGCCTATTTTTTTTTCGTCACGTAGAGTTGACTGATGGAGAATGCGAAAAAGTCACAAAGTTCGCCTTTTTTAACCCATACGTTTACAAGAAGTTTTAAACTTATTTTACTTATTAACAATAGACACACACATCCATAAAACCTTATTATGCCGGGCTTTATCAGGACCCGTGGCAACCCTAAGTTTGGGTCAAATAAGGATCCCTTTTAATCCAAGCTTATTTTCCTTTGTTATGTATAGGTATGTATATGTTCATTGAATTTGGTGAGTCTTTCACAGTTGCTTAGTTAGGTTTTTGTTTGTGTTAGGTATTTTTTATAAGTTTGTTACATAAGTATTGCTCTACGTTTGTTATTATGAGAAAATAAACATGTTTTACCGTATATTAATATTAAACCCTTTGGACAGTAGGTCTGTAGGTCTAATGTCGAAAATAGTTTCACATAAAGTTTAAATTTTCACCCCAGCATCCCAAACCTACTCGTCTGTGAAGTTTTGTGTACTCTTAATAATGAGATTTGTTTTAGTACACTGTCAGTTAGGAGGATTTCACTAGAGAAACGAGAGTGATAAACTTTACAACTGTTTTCAACATTCGCTGTTTTAGCTAACCTGTAACTCATTGTATAAAGTGGAAAGTTTTATTAAGTTAATCTTTAGGCTCGACTTGCTCAAAGTCACACAACTTTTACGGTAGATTTGGACAAAATAACAAGTTTAATCTGTCACGTACGTAGATTATAATTATCTAACTAAATTCATAATTTAAGCATAGTTTTTATTAAAATAACTCAGACGGTTGCTCTGTAGATTCCTATTATTATTTAATAATTGGTATTTGGTTCGTAAGGAACGAGAAATATTCCGGAGCAACTTCAAAAATCTTAAAAGGAAGTTATTGTGGCTGCAAGTTTTGTTTATGCCTTGTTATTTTTAGAGATTTTTTGACCCCCTCTCTCTCTTGATGAGATCTGGCTCTTGCGTTTTTATGACTTGGATTTTACGTACCCACCTCAATTTAATTATGAAAATTCTAAAATCCCTCTAATAATAATAAAAGATATAACCGAATTACAATTAACTTCTAAAGACTCATTAAATATACACATGGTTTTAGGGATGTTTACTACAATCATCCCAAATATCGAAACTCAAGCAACAAATTATATCGAGAAATCGAGAACCCTATTACCGGGGCCGGTGCTAAATGAAGAAGCGCCGTAGCCGTGTTTAATTAATTATGTAGTAACTAATATTGACGTAAGAAGCTTAAGCACGAGTTAATTACATTTATCATTCATAGCGGTTTCGATACTGACGGGTATGTTATATTATCGATGTCTTAAAACGAGGTGGTGTCAATTTTAATCAATAAAACCGTTATTTTATTTAATGTTTGTTTTCACTGCCAACTTCACAATGCTTTTATGTTTTTAAACAGCGTTTACTTAAAACATAGATACCAAATTGACATTGGAATTCCTGTAAAGAATATCCCTGAAGTATCACTTCCAAACACAGAATTTTATCGAAATTGATTCACATTTACTATTTATTTTCGATGAAGAGACAATAACAAAGATGCCGATGAATTGAGAACCTCTTAAAAAAAAGCTCGCAAGCCACCACATCTATCCGATAAACGAAGATGTATTGCTACCAACGATATCATGGTCGCCTCAGAGCTCAAGCTTCATTGTAATATAATCAATCAATGTGCGATGGTAGGCATATTTACGTTTTTCTGTAATAAGTATTTTATCAGTTCCTTGCACAGCTTTTCCTACTGGACGTCGAAGGATTCTTTAATAAAGACTGTTTACTTGCGTTATGAAATTTTGCTACCTATAAAAATTAATTAGCAGTTTATATTTTTTTTAACAAGGCTGAACTGTTTGAGGAATGGTTGTTATTGCAATTTATGCTGAATGTACCACTGATCTTCATTCTCGAAGTAAATTTAATTTTATATTCTGTTCTACGTGAAATAGTGCAACATACAGTTAGTGTAATTCCAATGCAGTCGTGACATCACTTGACACATTAAGTTCGGAAACTACGACGTTAACTATGAGCACAGAGGCAGTAGCTGAGGAGTTAAGGCAATCATTAATTAATCATTTAACCCGAAAACTTTGGTCACATACCTTCCAAATTCTATATGACTGATCAGACTTACATCTGACTGATCATAGTCAAAAGGGAAAACTCTCATTGTCTTCTTATTCTGTAACATAACGTTTTGTAATGTAGACAATTTGCTAAAAGTTGTCGGCTCTATTTACAGATGTTTTCGTGAATTTTTGCCAAAAATATTATTTGAAAACAAATTTTATTATTTCCTTATTCTATTCGTAAATGCTTGTTAAAGTACCTGAAATATCTGTGCCTGATATCGAATTCCGCTGACAGTCCATTAAATTGCCTCTCGAAAATCAACCGAACGTTTTTATTTACGGGTTAAGTGCGTGTTCGTATTTCTCTTGCGACGTATTTGAAAAGGCTTCGACCAAGATGTTCGTACTATGCTACTCGTGCGTTCATCCAGTTCGTTCAGTGTGATTTCGGCAGATAAATATAATATCAAATATTTGCAATATTTAATATTAATCATTAGATTAATATTAAAATTTAATATGGGTAGATTCTCATTAAATACCCAAAACATTTTTAATAAATAACTTTCTCATTACTAATAATAAATAACTTTAATGAAACTTTTGTTTATTGTCCCGAAATAAGCATCACTTTAACTATCCTACCATATTCACCAGTTCATTAGTTTTTTCAGTTTGTATATTGAGTATAGAATAATTAGAATACGTCATACAATAATATGTATTTAATCAGATCTACCTGTTTACAATACAAGGTGCACCAGTTATGGCAGCATTTAAGAAAGTATTTAAATAAGTAACTATTTTAATCACATCAGAATAAATTAACTAATATTTCAGCGGTTTTTATTAATTTTGTATGATTTTACTTTTCTTTAAATTTGCTTAGCCCCAAAAATAAATAAAAGAAAGGCATTGAAGAAAATAACAGCTTCTGTTTCTAAGCAAATAAAACGTAATTGCTCTTCAGTTACCGGCCGCGACGCAAATGATATCAAAGGAATAAATTGAGCAAATAAATATCTTTAAGTTATTCATTAAATGATCTTATTCAATAACTCCTTCACTCCTTCAAAGATTTGATATTATCAGAGCCTAGCTCTGATAATATCAAATCTTAACCGAAACTAAAATCATTCATCTTAATTACATTGCTAGATAGTTTAAGTAACATCTATTCGTATATATAACCACCAAACGAGTTTATTTTATCAGCACCACCTTTTACCTAGGCTATCCTTAGCCTAAACCTATTTATCATCAGCCTTAGTATATAATTATTTGCCGTTTGGTCACAACTTTCCATTGTTGTTTAATTCTATGATTTTATTTTTTACTGTACTGCAAAAACTTTAAATAAATAAATATTTGGTTTGGATTAACGAACTACGAGTAGCTATAAAATCATTGTGATTGACGTAAATAAAAATGAAAGATATATTTTTTATAGCTGTATTTAAATTTCCCTAAACAGTAATTTCTAAAACACCCAGTACCCTTACCGTGAAGCCTTTAAACTGAGTAAAAAATCTACAATCTGAAGCACTTAATAAAAGATTGGTGTATATTAACAGGATCGTTTCGACAATTTATAACTCCATTACCGTTAAGGGAATTCTGTGGTACTTGTCATAAATGTTTTGCCGTTAAATGATTAGATATATTTTTTGTGAAATGGATTGACTATTACTGTAAAGATTTTTGGTATCTAATCCTTTTATTCTACGACTCTACCAATTGTCATCTTCGTCAACCCATCAGCATCCCACAGCTGGGCACGGGTCTCCTCTCAGGTATCTATTTAAAAGTCTACATACCTATACTCGTATCTACGTGATATATTTAGATGTGTGTGTGTGATATTTTTATATACTTTTATTAAGTTTAAGGTTTGTATAGTATAAAAGAAAACTATATTTTCTTTTTGTTAAGACGCCTACACATTAGGGCATTAAGTTCGCCCTTTATATTGGTTTATTGGTGTTCCTTCACGCGCTTAATTGTTGGTGTTATTTACTTACAATCACGAAACCTCGCTAATCACCTTCGAAACGTAGTTGCCGCGATCAAGTTTCAAACATTAAGTTACTCGTTTTTATTCTTAAAGACGTCTTTCGCTTGAGTTCATTTTCGTATAGAATAAGCCGAAGACTTGTAACTTTATCTTATAGCCCTGTTTCTTCTAAATTGCTCAAGACTTTTGTCTACGTCAAGGGCTTAGGTAATCAAAGTGTCAGTTTTCTTATAGAATTAGTTTCTTTTGTAACATTTGTTACAAACTTATGTTTTATATAGGCTACAAGTTCTCTCAAATTCCACCTCGTGGAATAAAGTCTACATTATAGGTTCAGAGAGAAATTCAATGCTATGGACTATGGAGTTGACTAACAAAAAAAGTGAGAGTTTTTCTTTGTCTCTCTGTGTCGTACGTTTATTATTTAAGTTCAATGAGTTGTTTTAAATCTGATCCAATTATTTTGTGGCAACTGAAAACACTTTATGAAGATTAAGAACTATATTCTGTATCAAATATTTAGGTCTAAGTAATCGTTCGGAGATAACATATGATAGGTTACTTACTGAACTTTTAAAAAAAAACTTTTATTTGTATATTAATTCCTCGCCCTAATCCAAATTATCTTGTGGCCTAACTGAAAAAGTACCAAAGTGTTTATTTCTAAGAGGAGATTTTAAATATTTCGTGACATGTAATATGTAGGTACATAATTATATATGTAAAATATATTAGTTAAGTCGGTTAAAATCCGTTTCTATAAATAGTATACTACTACTACCTGTAGTACTATGAATTAAATTACCCACTCAATCAACTTGATGCCGCAAACAGAATATATTCATAAATATTCATGACCAAAAGACCGACCGTTCGTTGACCTAAATTTTTGCGAATAACAGAGTGGTTTTATCAATGAAACTGAATATTATTAGTTTTGTTGTAAGGGTCTTGGTCAACACGTGTAAGAAATAAATACGGACTTATTAAACTATGCTTAGAGAGGTAGCTTTACTTAGAGACGTTGGTAGCGAGCCGGATCAGTACTTATCAGTTACTAATATGAAACAGATTAATTATTATGGCAGTTTCAGACTGAACTAATGATTTTCTGTTTAAAAGACTTATTCCACGAAGTCCGTTCCTTACTTATAATAAGTAGGTAGTAAACACGGATAATTAATGATATTGTAATCACAGGAAATAAATCACTAATAAATTTATTAAGAGTTTTACAGGATTTCTATGCTTAAGGTATTGAAATCTTTGAATATTAATATTGTACCTATAGGCTAGTTCTATTTCACTATGGCACTATAACACTACTATACATTTAGACTGAGAATTACGAAGAGCAATAAAAAAAGAATTATGCCAAATCGTTGATGTTACAATTGCGATTTTGACGAGAACCTTTGACCTATAACTTTTATACGTTTGTATCGTAAGCACAGTTTACCAACGAGCAGTCGTACAATTAAGTACTTCCAACCAATCAAACATCGTAGGTAGTGGATGTTAATTAACACTGCCACCAACTCAATTTAATCCTAATCGGTGAGAGTCAGCCGTAATCGTTAGGCTGCAGTTTGCATCACAACGCGCTAAATCACTTAACTACGAGTAAATCCCAATTTGGGTACAATTTGGGAATTTTGTTGCATGCTATATTTTGAGCCTTGAATATACAACTTTTTTGTGTTTTGTGAGGTTTTGTTGATGAGAGCTGCATGTTAGGAGATCTAGTAGTTCAGCCGGCATATGGAACTACAGTTCTAGTTATTGCAAAACCATAGTTCAGAACACAGGGTCTTTATTGTATACAGAAACTACTACATACAGAAAAACTGTGAACGTTTATACATATAAACCTTCCTCTTCAATCACTCTATCTATGAAAAAAAACCGCATCAGAATACATAGCTCATGCTGAAGCTATACTGTACTGTTAATCATTTGTGATTTTACTCTTGATTTTGAAGGAGTGCCGAGAGTTTTTTTCTCCTGGCCTACCTTAGCCAAAGGGGCGCCTAAAGCCGACGTGCCGTGTTTTTGACGTTCATCGAGTGTATACAAATACCTTATGATGAATAAAAATGTTTTTATTTTATTTTATTTTATTTATAGGGACAGAGAAAGTGACTTTGTTTTATACTATGTAGTGATTAATCTCTGGGGCCTAACGAGCTTAAATACATCTAAGAGTAACAACTTTCCTTTATAGCTTACCAAATCTATTAAATTATTTAGTAATAATTATGAAATTACTTATAAAGTCTGTCGATATGATTTTGCATGACTTAAGTAACGATAGCCATGATAGCCCAATGTATGTTAAAGTGTAGTTGAGTGTGACATTCCAAAAACTAATGAAACTCCATCTTTCCAGGAGGTGTCTATCTTCATGTTCGATAAGCGCATCGCGGACAAGCTGTACCGTCCCAAACGTAAGGAGACCATCCTGGATCGCATGCGGTTTTCGGTGCATCAGATAGAAAGATGGCGGCATCCGAAGTTCCTGACGATTGTTCATCCCCTAGAGGAGAGCCAGCAGACGCTGGCGTTCGCTTCAGAACCTCTCATTGCAAGTTTGCACAATATATTGGCTTACCAAGTGAGTTTATCTTTTTAACGTATCTGACTCTTTTGAAACATATTCTATCTATATTATACAATATTATTATAACAGTAATTTTAAAAAGCAAAACGCAGTGAACTCAAATATAGTCAATAGAGAGAAAAAAATGTCACAGAGCTTAACTGTTGTAAGATTTACTATGGTTAACCGGCACGGAAAAATAAACAATAAAAGTAACAGATTTTTACTGTAACAAACATTTTTGCTGTACAAATAAAAGCAAAAGAAACAGAAAACATTTAAGAATAGTACGAGTACATTTCAGGGTTACTTTGTACCGTCTGGAAAATAAATAAAGCAAAGAAAGTTCATAAACTCGCGTAAGAATGTCGGGACGTAGTTCAAGTTCATGTTACCCACGTCTCAAATAACATTTAGTAGAGGCTTATCTCTCAAAAAATATTAAAAAAGGATTAGGCTTATCAGGATGAGATTATCCTCGCATAGGTTATAGGGATTGTAACCCTGTGTATCTGTGAATGTGTGTAGTAAAGAAATAACTGTTATAATTATTTATGGTAACATCGCAACCAATTTTGACCACCACGCCAGTCCACCATTCGAAAGGTCCCAAGTTCGATCTTTGGCGGGGCAGAATTTTAAATGATTAATTTAGACTTCTGCTCCCGGTCTGGGTGTTTATGCATTTGTCTTTGTATGAACCACCATGGCACCCACGACACAGGGAATCCTAGTGTGGGCGTGTGACTCGTTATTTATTAGATGAAATTTTAAATATCTTTTTGTCCACAGGAGTCGTCACCTCTGCCGGCAGGATCACCTCCACTGGTGTTTCCAAAACCACTGACTCTAAACGCCAATGCTCCCACACCACCATATTCTCCGCCGCAGCGCCCGCTTTTTGCTAACAACTACGAGTTTTGTGACATTGAGCTCGCGTATGGAATACTTCAGGTAAGACATATTATAGGGGGGCCAAAATGTCCTGAACTATTTCAAGAAAGAGATGGTACGGCCGTACCTCTTTTTTGCTTGATTCGGCTATAGATTGGTGGCCGGAGATAACTTACCAGTTAACTTTGTTCTGCCTTTATTCTATCACTTCTGTTTAAAACTTCCTTAACGACTAGACTAGGTCGTGACGATATTTTTTATCCTTGGATCGATTAGAGATACACAATTAGATATGTACCTAAATGTGCATTCTCAGACACAAAAGGTTACTTAATGAAGTATAATCGCAGCCTTGCTTTGGATTAAAAAACTGGTCAGCATTTGTTGCATGTAAAGTCTATTTACATCAGATTCATTAGTTCAAGATTTTTTTTCAAGGTTCTCCCTTTGTAATGCAACCTTTAACTAAACCTTTGACTACTTTAATTTATTTTCTAAACACTTCGACTAATTCTTTGAGATCAAAGCCAAGCAACTGTGCTAATGTTGAAATAGTATAAAAAAAACATTAAAGAGAAACCTTTAAGGTTATAAAATAGCGGCCAACTTTCCGCATTTTGCTTAGGCCCTAAGCCTTAGGGTGTTGCGGTTTTAATTAAACATTTCCCCGACAGAGCGATCGTCTAGATAGTTTACACAAAAATTATAGCGTAACAACGTAATAAAAAGATTTTCTAAAATCTTGGCTAAAGTGCGACCTTGTAAGTCTGAGTGGTATATCCGCTACAAAACCAGTACTGCACTCTGCCTAGTACGATCCAGTAGTATAGTATAGTATTGCGATCCTAAACGACCTATATTATACTACTCCGCACGTGTCTACGTCATGTAATACATTGTTTGTAGTGTTTTATTTCTCCTCTATTGTAACAAAATTACGGGAGCGAAAATCCTTTCCTTCGCAGTTGAACGCTCTTTACTGTACCTACTCTTATAATTTTACCTGTAGGTGGAAATTTACAGGTGACCCCTATATTTTGGTAAGTATTTGCAATCAGTCAGTTACATTAGGTCCAATACTTTTAATGATCTGTCTGTGTCTGATTATTGGTATGTGAAAATCTCCTGCAACGACTAGGTATATATATATTATGTAATAATATAACACGAACAACTTTTGCAAAGATACTTAAATGGCCTAAAAATATTTTAAAGTACATATATATTTCATAACGTTGAATAGACATTATGTTTTAGTAACGCGTGCATACGCATTCTAAATATAACGTGAGTCGAGTGTTTGAGGCTTAGTAAGATATTAATAATTAGAGGAGACCTCTTCAAATAAAAGACCTTTTTAGTAATTAAGTCGTCATAGAGTGCTAAAAATATAAACATGCCCTTTATGTATTCTAAACATGTAATTTTGAGCGCTGAACTTGAATTTACCGTAGGTAATGTAAATCATCATCGTCATCATAAGTTGATAACTGTGCCATTACTGAGCGACGCTTTCCTCTCAAAAATGAGAACCAGGGTTGAGACTGTAGTCCACCACGCTGGCCAAGTGCGGGTTCAGAAATTCAAATGCCGTTTGAGAACTTTTATGGAGAACTTTAATGCGTATATATTTTGTCACAATGTTTACCTTCACCGTTGCAGCTAAAACGCACATAACTTAGAAAAGCACTAGTGAGTGCGGGCCCTCAGCGGCACATGAATCCGGTCCACTCGAAAAAGTGTTCAAATTCTCAAACTGGAGTATCGCTATAATTTAAATAGTATAGTGTACTTATTACTATTGCACTTGAATCTCCATAGCTCGTAAGTAAACAGGCAGTAACGTTCATATGATTGCGGAAATTGCTTGTCGTTGCGAAAATAACTTTACGCTCGTAAATCAGTCAGCTCTGGTGTTTAGATCTGTGACATAGGAAGTGAGGTGATTATTTTTAAAGTATAAACTCTACTCTATTAGTGCAGCGTACTATGACTTAGGTTACTTACTTTTTTATATAACATAAAGAATTGGCGACTACATAATTATGTATCTTTTGGAGGCCCATGCTCATTTGATAGGCTTAAACTATAAAGCAATCAGAAGTAGGGGAATTAACGGTCAATAAAAATAATATGACTACATCATATAGGTACATGAGCAAGATTGAGATGAAGGCAAGAAACTGGAAACATTCTTTGATTTATCTTTGCATAATTTACACACAATATTTAAATTTATTTACATGTATTTAACGTGCTGACATATTACAGATTACACCTGATTGAGTAAGCCATTTGCGATTATGAAAATTACTCTTAGAGCGCCAGTGAATCGGGTTAACTTATAAGAGTATTCTAGTTTGCTGGATAAGCTCATTAATAAAATATTGCTCGGTGGTGTAACAATATTAAGGACATAAATTATCGTGTTCACAAGAGCTAACATGCTAACGTTAACATGCGGAGCTAAATTTATTATAACTGCGAGCGAGTATGAAGTAAAGACGCATCATCGGTAAGATAGCGGGGAACTGTCGGCTAGTCAATAATTTTTACTTATAAAGTTCGGGCTTTAGGAAACTTTGTGTTTGCTATACTGAAGTGTCTATTACACCAACCACATATATTTAATAGACATTGGGTTGCAGATGCCACTTAACCACTTAACACCCATAACCTGCACGATCGTTTGTTACTTGTTTTCTAAAAAAAAATGTAATGTATTGAGAACCTTTTTTTAAGTTCATTTAAAAAGAGACCTTTACAAACATGCACTAAGCTACACATTGTTCATGTAACAGTGAATGGTATGGAGTATAGACTAACCTGCCAACTCAACTGCAATTTCGTTTCCGAGACGACGTATTGCTTTCGGTAAAATTGAAGCCAACATCAAACAAGTAAGGGTTTCTTACAATCCAATAGATATTTGTACTTTGTTGGAGGGTTCCAAGTCATTTAGCAGTATTTCCTTATGTAGTAGGTACGAGTATGTATGTTTCACTATACGTAGGTATGTACAGATTTATATTGACATTAGGTCAATCAATTTTTAACTAAAGCATACTAGAATTGTAGTATGAAACAATTTTATAATATACATAAACAATGTTTAAGCAACGTTTAATTTAAAATGGATGTGCTGATTTAACTACTCTACAAGAGACGGCATTGCGTGCACTAAAGATACGAGTATAATTTATTAAGGGTTTTAAACAACTGTTTAATTACGTTGGGATAGGATTTACTTGAATTCAAACCATTAACAGAATTTTACATAATTACTATTATCTACCTTATTCCAAATACAAATAAAATTAAATCCTTATTTTTGGTAACATCTTATTTTACTCATGCGCTCAGGTACCTACTAAAACTAATTTTTATCGATATATGAAGAAGAGAACTATAAATAAATTAATACGACATCAATCCAGTTTTTATATACAAAAAATTTCAATTGATATTCGTGACATTACCGTCGTACCTAGTTTTTAAATAAATATGTATGTTTGGCCTAGATCTAGGAATATACAAAGTAGTTCAAACTAAGAATTTACGCGACATAACGAAAGAAATATCTAACTAGTTGTTTGCTACGGCAACAAATCATTTCTTCTTTCCACTTCACATCACAAAGTAGTTATGTGCCTACACTTTGTTATTCAGTGTACCTACTTGGTGCCCGACTTTCAATCGACTTGAAGACTAATCCCTAATCCAGTCATGACTCGGCCGATTTGAACAAACGCCTACATAAAAGTATTTTATTTACTAATCTCTGGTTAAATAAACGTAATATTTTTAAGCTTTAGAACTAATAAGTATAATTTTGGTTTTATTATATATTCTATGCACAAGCATGGAAGCCACCTTATAATATAGGTATTAAGGTCACTGCCACGTAGTATCATGGAACACCCACGTCCAACTTGACTTGGAGAAAAGTCCTATTTTCCATCCATCTAAACTAAAGGTTAAGGAGTATTTCATCTGTGTATAATATATTGTGTGTAGTACTTAGGTACTTAGGTACTTAACTAGCTAACCTACATTGTCTCATTAAACAATGTCAAACAGGAATTTAGTAATATTTGAAAGACTTATTTGCTAGAAAAAATATGGAAATTATGGTTGCGTTTACCAGGAAAAGGTTCAAAATGAAATTTATTTATTTGCACCATAAATATGGGTGGGTAGTAGTAGAGATACAAAGAAAGCACGAGAACAATTAGTGCATACCATAATGTAACTTTTAGCCAAAAATTTAGCGAAATAAGAATTTATAATACAATTAATTTTAGTACATACTCGTAGACCGTTCTCTTGCGTATGACACCATACAAACCAATTATTTCATCAACATGAAACTCGGCAATAAATTTAAATGAGAGCAAACAAAGATTTGATCCAACCTTTATTAGCTTACTGAAAAGTTTTATAAGATTTTTCTTACAATAACTTGCTGTTTGTATTTACACAAATGATTAGGTATACTTGGAAAAAGTATCGGGACCGTTTCATTGTCGCGAGGGCGAATTGTTCTATTGTTCTGTATTTCTCTGTAATGTAGGCGGGAAAGTGAAACGAGGCCTGCGAAGTTTTTCATCTTGAGTACTTATTTATTGTAAATTGTAGCGAATCAGTAAATCGCGTTACGAAAAAAAGCGACTTCAAAGTTGTCGCGCACATTCTTAAATTTAAGA
>DWQK01001097.1:0-16884 GCA_018231225.1 Noctuana stator
AAATATATTACATAATTATCATCACAATTAATATTTTATTTCCACCCATACCTCCTATACACGTAGATTCTTACCGTAGTACACTCGTATTTACCTACACTTAATCTATATACATTAAACAAAACCTGGATTGGTGTAACTGGGTTTTTTTTATGATATGAAGTAGCAGACGAGCATGCAAGCTGGTGTTAAGTGGTCGCTGCAGCCCTTGGTCATCTACATCCAAACGCAAGTAGCCTCGTGTCCTGCCAGAGGTCGCATGTAGTTGCGCTGCTACCCCGAGGCTGACGGTCGCCTCATGTAAGTGTGGCCGGTAACTGCATCTTTCCACCGAAACACAAATGGATTGCATCATTTGCTTCACGGCAGACATGGGTGCAGCGATGGTACTTCCCCAGTCGAACCATACAAGTTCCACCACCTAAAAAAAACGATATGTTAAATGTTTGAATAAAACTATTTTTATTTTATTTTAATAAATCTTCTAGATCGCCAACTCTTAGTATGACTGCATCCTTTGAAAATAATTACTTCGTAATTCTAATTGGTGATTAGAGGCGTTGAAAGAATCCCGTAATGAACTTACCGCGGTTTGCCTATGAAGTAAGCCGGGGAACTTATTAGGTACACAATTCGTTAATGAGTACACTAAAATACCTCGGTTTACGATCACTCGGTAGGTAGAGTTCAGTTACCCGATATTGACGGATTGAGGGTGTCAGTAACACACAGATTCTATATTAATTTCTTAAAAAAAAGAACTGCAAATTGTTTGATGTTAAAATACTGCAGCATATACATTACAACTTCGAATAGTAACACATAGTACTGGAGTTTTATCTCATCGTCAATATCATGTGATCATTCTGGGACTCAAGTCTACTATTGCAATCGTCTCGTACTGGATTCGCAATCGTCTATCACTGGCATCTTAATTATTGAAGTTGATTGACATAACAAATATACTAAACAATATATAAAATGAATGTATTTCAACTTTTATAGTAAGTAATATGAATTGTTTAAATAACTTCATGCAGTCGTTTCAAAGTTATTTCGGTAAACTATAAAATCGGTCTTCATAGATTATAAAATTAACTATCACGGTGTCCAGACTCCGGCCAAGGTTTGAAGGTTTATCGCCGCGGTTTAATCATAACTGTAACAAAATGCGCTTGTTTAAAAATAAATTTATTAACAGCTTTTCTTTAGGTAATTTGTTTTCTATTTGTCTAATCTTTATTCTATTGTGGTATTTTCTACATATAGAGAATATTGATTTACATAGTTACCTTGAATGAGAATGTTCTGCTCGGGAAAAGCCGATGTCCTTGTATTACCTATACCATAACGTATAAGTATTTATACGTATGTTCTCAAATGTGTATATGAAAACATACATTGTACACCTATAATTTATACTTAAATACAAAGGTTCGTCCTTCATAAAACTCCAGCTCCTTGTAAGAAATTACTACTAAAGTAATATCTATACTAATATATAAAGCTGAAGAGTTTGTTTGTTTGTTTGAACGCGCTAATCTCTGGAACTACAAATCGGATTTGAAAAATTCTTTTTGTGTCTTAATAGCTACATTAATGAGGAAGGTTATAGGCTGTCAAGCGTTACGTCACAATTCTTAACGCGGGTGAAATTGTGTATCGTTTATTAACATTCCTTTTATACACAAAGTCGAAGAGTATAATACAAGTTTAAAAGTATGTCCGTAAGCTTTTATTTCTTACTTTAAACCACGTTCCATATCTCATTGTATGATAATAAAGTGCGTACCCGCTAGTCCCCACATGTGCGTAGCTAAATATTTTCAAATGTTAAACGTTTTGTACGTGATCTCGGTGCGCTCCAACGATTTAAGGATCTATTTTACCAAGAGATTATTCGTGAGACATCCGTTCACGAATCATTAATCAGGAGGAATTCGATTAGTACAGGTTTTTTTTGTTTTTGCAACTGAAATAACAGGAAAACCTGAAAGGTATAGTAAGCGGTCGTCATTAATAGCCACCTCGTAAAGAGTAAGGTTTTTATGTTGGCCACCTCAATATTTACTAGCAACGTTACTAGTAGTTACTGGTTGCTACTACCGGATTTGTTGATACAAGTATTTTTAGACGATATTTATCTTATTTCGAGGTACTTTAAATATAGTTCCATTTTGATTTCATTGATATGGGACCTATGGGACAAAAAACCAAAGAATTCTACAATTAAGTTTTTATGGTTCTTGGATAAAAGTACATAATATACCAAAGCGAATAAAAATAATTTTTTAATTATAGGTATAATTAGAGTTTTAAGTTGTTTGTATTGCAATTTTACTCTGTTTCTTCTTCGAAAAGGTCGTAATTTATGAACACATGTAATACGTTGCAAAATTGTATAGCAACATATAGTATAGTCATGATGAAGTTGCTGCGAACGTCCTTGGTGTAAATTAGCATAATTTCAATGGCGTGCATGCTAATAAGCCACCCTAATAAGGTTGTACCAGCTCGCTGAACTAAGGCAACCTACTGACAAACAATTATTATTTATTTGCGCTGCACATCGACCGCTTGCCGCTTGCCGTCGTAAGTTTGCAAGCAGTAAATGTTCTGCTTTCAGACAATCATCGTTTTTATGGCCTAAAGGTACAGAATTTACCACAGTACAGTACACGGTACCTAAAAAATTTACCACATCCATCGATTAATAATAATGACGCACACTTTGAAATGTTACTGTTGATATTATTTTAAATGCAGCTAAAATACGTAATTTTGGATACTATAAATCTTTCTTCTTAAATTACTCAAATAATGCAAAGCATTAGTACTTCGAAGGATTATCATTTTCGCTTCTCTCTTCACAGAACCCTAGAGATGCAAAGATTCTTAGAACTTATTCAACTTGCAATATTAGAAGGCAAAGAAACTGTATATCAGTGGAAATCTTTATTAGTATTCATGAACAGTAATGTCGAGGCGGAATAAGCAATTATGTATGCTTTTCATATTAAAACGAAACCGCCAAACTGTAAAGCACACAATCGGTTCTTTGAAATATTTGCAGTGCAAGGTAAAGAATAAACCGTGGTTTTATTTTGGGTTTCTACCAATTATATTTCTGTTCTGTAGTTCTCAGAGCTTTTAGTCGAATCTCGAAACCGGCACGGTAAAAAGTTTTCAAGATAATAGACCGACGCATTCGGCGCGCCGGCGTGAGTTGTCGATTGTCGATAACGCCAAAAGAATTTTTTTTTAAAAAACTCCGGGCGTATTCGACTGACATCAAACATACTCGATCAAACATAAAGTACTCGTAAAAAATTTTTGAATACAATTTTTCACCTGACTAGGTCCTTCAGTGGCGAATATATAGCTTGTATTATGATTTTATCGTAAAGATGTTATGAGAATTCTCCTAGCAATTAGCATTAATTGTTAAAAATCCGTATTTCTTTTAGTAGTGGGTCAATGCGAGGCGCCTTCTCCGTAACAGCAATAAAATATTGTTTAGAAATAACGGCTAGTGTAATATTTATTATAGCGAATTGGAATTTATGAAATTTTTCCGAGAATCTCTAGCTAGGAAAGTACGGGCTTTTACTCGTATAGCAATGTTTGTACTTTGCGCAGCAAAATACAAACATTGCTATACGAGTAAAAGCAAAAATGAACATTTACTATTGCACAAAGCGGTACAAACATAATGTTTGATTTAGTTATTAGTCTATGCTGTTTAGTGTTAATTAAAATAAAGTCTCTGCGACTAAGTATTTAAAACGTAAATATTTTAATTTACGTATAGTATCAGGCGTTATATGAAGCTCCGTAACCGAAATCGAAGCTATAGGATATCCGAAATAAAAATCTATCCTTAACCGAAACCGAATCATATGTAAAAGTTTCGGATATTTATTTTCTATTATATTATATTAATAATTAGTTTCGGATGTAACCTAAAAATAAAGCAAAATTTTTTACCTATTTGAATTACTTGAATTTTAAAAATAGGTTGTAAGTGGAATTTAGATTGTTGGTAGATACCTGCCGTGCAAGAACTTTCATGCTTTTTGTCATTGAAATGTAAAAAAAACAAGTGTCACATTGATTATCCTACAACGTGTGCATGTCGCAGACAATTAATTATGTTCAATAATTCTCGTATTACTCGTAGGTACTTAATTAGTGCAAATAGGTTGTAACACGCAAATATAATAACTGAACTACAACCATGATTACTTACTAGTACTACTATTGTACTTTGCATATGACTGTTATTATGATGAGCTTATTTTAAAAGTAAATCGTGTTGCTTAAACTTTAAATTGTATATTTATGAGTTCCTTCTAAAGTAATATCTGTGAAATGTTCAATAGAAAACGTTACATTTCAATTTGTTTGAACAAAACGTGATAGCAATCATCTGCCCATTCAATTGACGACATGAACAGTTGACGATAACTCGTGCGGCGGACGTGGCTAAACAATAATATATATAGCGGGATTATTAACGCGTCTCGAAATGCGGTTGAAATGGTACCAATGCGCCTGGGCGCGGTTGTTAGTGCCAAGCGCCCGCCCCCGCAGCGCCGCCCGCCCACTCATCGAGCCAATAACGCCGACAGTACCAATTTTGTATGTTTACAAACATTTCAATAATTCAGCGCTGTCTTCCATAAAGGAATATTGTATTCGTTTTGTTTGTGTCATGTGAAACTGTAAATTTTTGAATTTTTTTACTTTTAGGTCGCATATGGATGTGGATATTGTACGTAATAAGCTTGTGTTTGAAAATTGAATTTTTATTACCTACCTTGGGTAATATTTATACATCCTGTTACACCCACCTCTTACAACTTTCTCTGGTATTTCTTGGTTAAATCATCCTGGTTATATTATCAAAGGATTCTATTAACACAAAAAAATTGTAAAAACTTACTGAAGAATAAGAAATATTATAAAACTTGTGTTTTATGGGTGTGAGATTTGTTTGTGTGAAAAATATTTGTAGCAATAGGTGTTGCATTATGTGCTAACATAACATTAAAAGGACTGAAGCCAAAAAGACTGAAGCGGCGACACTGATTCTGTATAGTTTTAATTCAAAATGATATGGCCGCTCCATTACTGCCTACTCCGTGATGTCAACCGTCGTTAATATCGTTATTCGTGACGTGCCATATACGTTGCGCAAGCGCAACCTCGCGCGGGAATACCTGTTTAGTTCGTGGTAACGCCACGACATCATCGTTATCTGATCGCCAAAGTCCCGTTTAATGTACAATGTATATGTATATTATCTTCTCCCATCAAACTTTTAACATTTTTAAATTTTTAAGCTTTAACGGACTTTTCGCCTTTTCGTAAAATCTTATCAAGAAACTAATTTCAAAATATAAAAACGATAATATGAACCAGGCAATTTAGTGGTTTTAGTATTTTTGAAAGACAATTAAAAAAACTAGCTAAATAAAGGTTTTTGATGTAAATTCCAGTGTTAGAAAATAAAGATTTAATGTTTCCTATAAGAAACGAAATAATTCCGTGAAACGGTTTTCGTCAAAGAACAATCTACGTCATCATTAATAGTTCGATTCTCCTCGTGTTAAGTGCGCATTGGCATTGTTCAATCAATAGCATTCGAAAAGCGACTGCGTTTGTCGACTGGTTTTATTGCTTAACCATAAACAAACCGGGGGCATTGGCTTTCAGTTGCGTGCAATAAAGTTTAATAGAGCAACGAAATGGAAGGAAACGGGTCCCCTTTCGTGGCTGGATTTCCCACGAAGAGCTATTTCTGTTTGGGGCGTCTATGCCGTCACGATCCGCGACCGTTCTAAGAATCGCGCCCGTAGAGAGTTGTACGCTCGAAAGTTTTCTATTTTAGTCTTCACTGTCAATGTCTCTTCACGTTACTTCAAACCCGATGATCACCTGCAGGAGATGGTAAAGTACCATCAATTCTTGAAGATTAAGTTACTTTAAATAAGTAGAGTGTAGTTACCTTCTAACAGTTCCAACTTCTGACTAAGTTTAGAATTTAACACTATGGCAAGTAAAGTCATTTTGTATTCATATAACAAATGAATCCTAAGTTTACAAATATCATATTCCTCTGGCATAATAATTCCTCTAAATGCCAAATGTTCCGTATATACATTTTTAGTCATAAGCTGGGATTACACTAAATTACTAGAAACTCTTTTTGTAGAGTCTCTAAAGAGAATGTATTTATTTTACCTGTACTAGTAGCAGTTGATCCAAAACATTGCGCAACTTTTCACCAAGAACTTATTGCCAATGTACTTCGATCAAATATATTGTTGCACACGATACAACTTTGTAAAGATCCTCCTGGGACCCAACACAAATTGGACAACAATTCATTTTATTGAGATAGGATGTGATCACTGACCACATGAATGGCTACATCCTTGTAACATTCGTCCAATGTTGGTCTTGTTTGCCTTTGATCGGCCTCACTTGTGGAGTGACTCACCTTATATGTAATTTTACATCATGTTTACTTGTTATTTTACGTACCTACTATACGCATATACGTCATTATTATTATCCATGAAACGTAGGAGCGTTAATTTAAGTATTGATTAAGAATACACAAAAACGGATACATTAAGTTTTACTGGTATCAATTTATTATGTTTACGTTAATCATACGGTATCTCATCTATCCGGTTATTATCTTCTGGTTTTTTGTATACATATTTATGTGATTAATGTGTGGAATTATTATTTAAATTACATTTTTTTATTACTCCCCTCAGTTTTGATACGATCTCAGCAGTTGTGCTGTATATTAGGGTAAACAATGGGGAGGCAAACTAATCTCACAAGCTATTAGCTCCCCGCTGGTCGGCGTCCAATCAATACCAGGGTTTCCCACCCTTATTTGATTTGGTGGGCCACTTTGTTCCATGTTTCGATCTCATGTTCGTATTTATTATATTAAACCGAAATTTTTTTGCAAGTCACTATCATACACTACGCTTCTTACTACTTGTGATGTTTCATCCATACAAATTAGTTTTCTTTTAATCGGTACGTATGTTACAGTATGTTACGTTACCGCATGTTACAGTTTGACCTAAATTATGTTAATCAACTCTGACGAGTGCTTCCTTATTTTAGCATTGTTATATTCCTTTTACAATCACAATAAAATTATATTCCTTTTAACATTACAGTTAGGATTCAATATAATTAAACTATTTGAAATGGCTATACTCTTGGTTGGCGTGCTCACGTCATGCAGTTGACTGCAGTTCGTTGTTTGAAACTGGCGCCAAAATGGTATAATTAGCGTCTAGTTTTCTTTCTTCTTTTGCAACGAATGCAGGTGATTTGGCAACAAGCCAACGCGCTGAAAGATATTTTGGATTCTGCAGATAAAATATGTCTACACTGCTGCATATATGTTGAAATGTGCGACGCCAGGAATTATAGTTTGTCATCGTACCGTAATTGCACAATACTTTAAAGCAAGTTTATTAAAATGGAGAGGTATAATTTTCAAAGTTGAAATCATACTAGGGAGCGGTCGCTTATGGGTCGAAATTAGTTTTTTTTGTTTTAATATATTTAAAAAAAAAATCTGTTACGCTGTTCCTATTATATTTACCAATACATTTCTTAAGTCTGTACGAGTTCGTCATTATAAGTGAACGGTCCAATTTCCGATCGTGCAAACATTGTTAGACCTCTTCGCCATCAGTAGAAGGAACTGCAACAATGTGAACTAATTGGCAATCAATACTAAGCATGGTACTTGCCCTGCTTACACCTTTGTTACGTATTTAGGTTGTAGCTTTGGTTACTTTATTATTTCCTGTGTTATTTCTTGAAATCATGAAATAATATAAAGTAAAATTTGTTGATTGTGGGTTTCTACGCGCAAAACAATTTCATTTGGTTTAGCGGAAACAATCACAGGGTCCGTGCCTGTAGCAAAACAACTATCATATATATCAGTAAAAATGTGATATTTTATGATTGTAGTTAAAGTTGCGTCTCGTTAATACCAATATTAACTCTTTGTGAAATAAAAATTAATTATGGTGAAAACATTTTTCTCGTTGTAATACTAAATTTGCTGTCTCGTCATAACCCATATATTCGTAAATACGTGTTTTCGCTGAAGCAAAGTATATTTTTTTATATCAACTTGGTAATTTATGGTTTTAATACTTTTAATTAAATCTATCCTCCTCCACCTTGATAAATTGTTAAAGTCGAACCAACTACTCGGATGACATTTACATGACATTGGCTTGTAACAGATTTATTCTTTTCGTTTCTAATGGAAATATCTAATATTTATAAGATCCTTTTCTTTATGTGAACAAAAACAATCTCTAAAGTAAGCAATTCGCAATTAATTGTACATTGTTTGTTGTAGGAAAGAGATGCCAACCGCAAGTGCTGCGCCCGCGGCAGGTGACGCTCACGCTAATCTCATGGCGGCCATCAGGCTGGCAGGCGGAGCCGGTCGCGCTAAGTTGAAACCCGCCGCAGACACCACTCCAACTAAGGTAACACTAAATTATAATCTATATTTGTCTTTTTGCCACATACAAAAATTATTATTGTATGTATAATACAAACACATATTACAAAAAATATTTTTCAGGCAAAAATTAATTCAATATAAACTTAACTATTCAAATAAAAAATTTAGAACACTTTTTGCTTTTTAAAAATTTCAGCTTAGAAAATTATTGAAATGAATTTTCCTGTTTCTCTTTAAATCTTGGTTGAGAGCAGTCGTATGTTCTCCGAAATTGCTGTTTAACAAGTTTTGCACAAATCTACGTTTCTCGTGTAAGATAAACAAAACGTAGTCTCGCGCCATACATCGCGTAGTGTTTACATCGCAAACCATTCGATGACGTTCGGTTGCGTCGGCGTCATCGGTATACATTAGCACCGAATTGTATTTGTATCTATTTCTCTATCAAGTTTTATCTTATCTATCCTCAGTATTTTGTAAAGCATATCAAATGTAGCCAAAAGGTCACAATCACATTGGTTACAAAAAGCTACAACTAATATTAATAGTAAATCTTATTGATGTAGTAAGTAGTGACTTGAGAAAATATCCTAGGTTTACTTAAGGGCATTTGAGCCTTGACTATAGCCCTTAATTTTCTGTAACAAAATTTCGGACACCGCAGTTCTTCGCGGCAACTTAGAAACTTAACAGGACATGTCATGTGTTATTTATCAAACAGAACGTACTTAGCACTATTATGACCATTCCTTGAATTTAACATTTGACCGCAGTTGTTACGCTTCTTTTAAGAATATGGGTGGGAAAATTGATCTTGTTATGACTAACAATATTTACTATAATATATTCTGGATTTTACTGGAAACTTTTGTTTGTTCTTTGACTACATCATACCATCATCTTTATCATTTTGATTTCCAAAAATTAGTTTAATTTTGTTTCTTTAAAAACTTTATATGATGCAAAAATCCTGCATCTTCGAGAGTAGAATCAGGCAACTTGACAAGTTGTCTCGAAAGCATCCACCCCGCGCTTGTGTCGCTCGGGAATCAAACGCAGAACCGGTTGTTCGGCAAGCCGACGCTGCGGTGACCACGCCAACTGGGTCAAACGGCATTCTAGCATAACTTTCCAGAACATTCGTCACAGTCAAGGTTGCTTTTTTAAATTTAAACAACATATCTAGGATAACATAGATTTCTACTGAAATTTTTTCAGCCTTCAACATATCAAGTTCTTAGAACCGTTCTCGTGTTATCAAAAGATTCTCGTTTAAATTCAAATAAAAAATAGTTGATTACTATTGTTAAGCACTGGCAGGATATACGTTGAATTGTGGACTCTTTTTTTATCTGCAAATTCTCAATATGCACCATTTATTTTATATTCATTCCTTTACTTCATACTTTTATAAGAATCGTATTTTCAATTGGTTGCATTACGTAGATGATTATCTTTTCATTACAATACAATAGGTCTTAAATATTTAGGATCAAGTAGATAAAGTTTAGACGTGTTGGAAGCTATTGAAATGTAAACATTTTAGTTCTAATATAATTTAAAAAAAATGATGCTTCTTCATTTCAAACGATTAAATTATATATATGTAAGTACGTTTTGAAAATGTCTGTCTATTTAAGTTTGTTGAAAATAGCCAATGAAGAATAACTAATAAATCACGGGAGGGTCTCATTCAAAGTGTCTTCATTAAGAAAACTTCAAAAAATCCTAGTAATGTTACGAGTAAAACGTGTTTCAAAGTAAAAAATTAAAAGCTACATAGAAACAATTAAAACTCTTTGATTTTACCAATAAATCAAAGTCAAAAGCAATGATTCTGTGCTATTATCGGTTTGAAGAACACTAGTATCAGATATCAGTCGGTTCGGTACACATAGGTTTATTAGTCTTTCTACGAAATTCGGTCATTCAGACATTTTTATTTCAACATGGTATATAATTTACAGCGTCCGACGTTTCTCTTTGTTCGTGAGAAGACTAAAGACGAAAGAGGTTAATAGAATCTATATTATTATTATTGTTTACAATAAATTTTGAGTTCAGTAATGAACTTATTTGCAAAGTATGTAAGCAATATTAATGTACTGCAAGTTATTCACACAATATTTATTAGAGCTTCGAAATTAAATATACAAAATTTCATAGATGTCTGTCGGTACATGTTATTATGTATGTTTTGTCCGCGCATGTCTCCGAAAGTATTATTTACGTTGTGACCAAATTTTATTTGTTAGCTTACATTTATTTCGCTCTATGGAACAATATAAGTTTCGTTAAAATCAGTTCAGTACTTTTCAAAATATGGAATAATAAACGTCTGGGCATATTGATCGGTCTAATTCTAGTGCACGTAAAAATTTTATCAAAATAATAAAATAACTTTTTTATACCTTTCTTACGTTATATATGTAAAGTTGTATGTAAAGATTCTCTACATGCTTGCTTAATCGAATGATATGCTTGCTGCACGATTAATTCGCAATAAAAACGACTATTTTCGATCTTACAACATTTTTTGTGATACTGGGAATTCAATAACATGCATTAATACCTGTTTTTATTAGCGGTTAAAGCAAATATTTTAATCTTAATGCGGCGTTGTGTGAAGTAGTGTCCTTGCAGTGGTCCTGCGGTTCGTAGAAATTGTTAAGACTTAACTAACATATTTTACAGGTATATAGTATTTGCAACGTATGATCAGATGTAAAAAAATCGAGGGCTAATGAAATCAAATCAATTTATTTGCAGAATAGTGATCTAAATATAGAGTATTAGTATGAGGAATGCGTATAACACATAAGCACGTTATTGTTCTTGCATTTTCCTACTGTTATGCGTATGGCCTTCAGAATTTCCGGAAAATATTTAGGACCATAAAGCATGATGATACATTTAAGGATACTTCTGTTTATAAACCGGAAGTTTGTACTATTGAAAACAGAACAAATATATGCCATGAATTCTGATCTTTTTTGTAATCCCGGCATTTCGGTATTGTCCACAAACAATCCCGGAATTGTAGAAATTAATTAATTAATTAATTAGCTACTACAGTCTTGATATGAGGAACAGGATCATGTAGTACCTTACAAATTCTAGCTATGTTAGTGAGACTATCTTGCAATCTACGATTTTTTAAATCAACAAGAATTCCATAATGTGAAAGAAAATCAGCTCCTATGATTGGTTTTGTCACATCTGCAATTAAAAATTTCCAATTAAATATTCGGCGAAGTCCTAAATTTAAATTTAGTGTTGTAAAACCATATGTCTTAATAGGTGTGCCATTGGCAGCGTACACTAAATAATCTAAGGGCTTTCTTTTGCTACAATAGTGTGCAGGATACACGCACACGTCCGAACCTGTATCTACTAAAAAGGATAATTTTGTAGTTTGATCTGTGACAAATAGGCGGACGGGTTGTAGTGACGAGTCAGATACCGCCTCTAGTGACTCGTGCTCTGGTTTTCCGCAACATGAGAAGACTTGTAACTGCAAGGTTTCATGCATCTTCTTGCGTTGGATCCGAATTTAGAGTGATACCAACAAAATCTATTGCTTGATTTGGAACGGCTACGATTGCGATAGCGTTTGAAAGAATCCCGTCTTGTCGATAGCTTTTCAATTCTCGTGGTCAATTGCTCAATCTTTTGTTCTAAAGCGTCGTAATCTGGATTCGTCGCTCTTCGCCGAGTAGTAGACGACAACGTAGTCGAAGCTATTGAAGATGTTGGACTGGGAATAAACACTTCATGTATCTTATCCGCCAGTGAAGCAAGACTTTCCAGTGACGCGTCGTCCGCTTGCGATGCTATAACGACTTGCGTTGCTTGAGGTAGGCGGCTAGACCAAAGCGTTCGTAAAAACCTATTTGGTGCGTTCGAACCGGCTAATCTCTGTAGATGTCTTAAGAAAACGGATGGTTTTCGATCACCGATCTCTTCCTTCTCAAGTAGCTTCCTCAACTTTTCTTCTATTGACACGGAAAATCGAATTAAAATAGCGTTTTTCAATCGAGTGTATGGTTCTTTGGAACAAGGATTTTCAATGACATCATCTATTTCCGAAAGTGTGGTTGGATCTAAACAAGCTAAAGTGTTGTAAAATTTTGTTTCTTCAGTAGAAATGTTTGCGAGTTTAAATTGCGCTTCCAAAATTGCAAACCATATTGACGGTCTTTCCGGTAGAAAAGGAGTCATTTTAATTGCCACTCGACTGACTTCAGCATTAACTGATTGTGGATCAGTCATTGTAATATGCGAATTTGTAAAAGTATCGAAAAATTTTCACCAATAGTTCCTGGTACGTAGGTAGTAGGTAATCGTCGAAAGTCGTAGATTAACGTTAGGATATCTTCTGATCACGTCGGAATATCGCCGGATCACGTCGGAATATCGCCGGATCACGTCGGAATATCGCCGGATCACGTCGGGGTCACCAATTATTGTGGCTGATACGTTTTATATTGCGTGTGTTCATTAAAAGAAATTAAATCCACGTTTTAGTGTAAAGGAATATAATTGACAACTCTCGTTATTTTACATCGCCATGGTAACATGTTATAAAACCGGGCACTCATAAGTACATTGTAAAGTGGGGGTCACACCACAGGTACGTTACACGCTGTGTCACCACCAGTCAACACCAGATCGCGACAAAAACAATTTGATCGTGCTAGCTCCCTTAGCGGTTTTAATGGTCATCACGATATCACTTGCTTGCCATCAATATTCGATTATAGGACGCTTATCGCCACGAGCCGGCTTCACTTCGCATATTACGTGTAGTTGAGATAAAAACGATTTCTCGTCCGACCGCCTCGTAATCTGGCCACCTCGGATCGCGTATCTCGGTTATTATTTTACTTGTGGACGATACGGCTTGCGGCGGTGGCTTCTTGATGTGGCATGCCGATTAGGGTCCAGGATTTCATTCAGGAAGAAGCAATCAATAGTCAGAAACCACACTTATGGGTGCTACGCGTTTGAGCTAGATCTGTTTGTGAGTCTGTGAAGATCGACAGATGTCCATCTTAGCTGAAAGGAAACAGCTTATCTGTTTCTTTTGGTAAGGAAGGAGAGCCTTAAGCTGAAGTTATATCCAGGAGTATAAGGCATTATTTTGTTGATTTTAAAATAGTTTATGCCTGCGACTTCGTCGGTTTGGATTTCATAACTAATAGACTAAGAAATCGCGTTTTCTTACAATCTTTGCCCTCGTTTTTCGCCCCTTTAAGGTTTTAATTTCAGAAAAACGTTAAATATCGGATGCCTACGTCATACAAAAAGCACACCCGCCAAGTTTCCGATCTCAACGATCAGTGGTTTCGGCTCATTCATTCATTCAGGATATCAGCATTTTATATGTAGATGTGAAAAAGTCGCAACACCGATATATAAAAGCCGCAGCCGCGTGCCGCGATCATTATATACTCGTACATACTCATTTATTTGTCGGTGCATCGGAATGCGTGCGAGATGCATTATATCTGGTGGTAATCAAGCAATTTCCCCTGCATCCGCAGGAATCATCAGGATGAAGGGCCATTGTGGAACGCTAGCCCTGTCATAGATTGGTTTTAGATGAACCACATAACACACAGATGATCTAACAGTTGTCAGTATAAGATAGAAGTTGATTCCTTACTAAACGATCCATAATATTTTTTTTATTTGTATGTGTGTTTTATTCTTAATACATCAATTAAGCTTATTCTATTTTATTGTAAATTTTGTTTGTATGACAATTAATTAAACAATTTTATTCATCTAAAATATTGAGTTATATATGAGTTTGCCACTGAATAAAAATTAATTACATTATACATAAATCTAAATGTCAGGCGCCAGCATACTTAAACTTAAAACTATATGTAATTGTCATACTTATAGTGTTTCGATAGAGAATTTTGTTATTGTCGTTGTTGATAGAAAGACTAAATACCTATAATAAATTCTTATTAACAACCGTCATTATTGTGTAAAATAGCTTATTAAATAACGTCTTAATTTATTGCACAAAATTTCTTATTAATTGCACAATATCTTATTAATTGCGTAAAATATCTTATTGATCGCGTAAAATATCTTATTGATTGCGTAAAATATCTTATTTATTGCGTACAATATTTTATTTATTGCGTAAAATATATTTATTACTTAAAATATCATATTTATTGCTTAAAATATCTAATTTATTGAGTGAAATGTGTCAAGTCCTTCAATTCCACTTGCAGGAAATTAAATTCCTCTGTGATTGATACAGTATATCTCTATCTAACACGTAAGGAACTTAACTGTTCAATAGGATGTTAATTGAAGCATTCCAGCACTAATAACCCAGTGAATTTAGTACACAACACAGACCTTTGTCTATTCGCTATTGATGACTGGACAAGGGCCCTTTGTAGCCCTCCGCCTCGGATCATGTCTCTACGGCCGAGTTGCAGAGGAAACAACTTCATTATCATTCTTAGGTACAAAGAAGAGTAAACATTTCTTGCTTATAATCTAATTTAGTGAAATTTTCCTTTATGCTGAGCTGGTATCAAATTGCCTTAAGAAGATCATAAATGATTATATTTAATCGTCACATTAAAATTATTTAATACCTCACAGCACTCCAAGATTTTCACATCAAATATAAATATAAATAGGTATTTTGATGGATTCCTTAAATTGTGTTAAATACAAAGTATTTTTGGTTCATAAGGTCAACGTATTCTTAGATATCTAGAATTTAGTATACACGCACACGCGTACGAACTCAAAAATTGCTTGTTTTAAATTGTAACAAGTAGGTACATTTAATTTCTATTAAATCAAATAAATGTAGATTGTTGGTCGCCTTATTACCTAATGCAATTCCATATTATTATAGTTATAAAACGATAAGATAAACGATTTTTCAAAAAATAAAGTACATACTAATCAAACAGTTAAGAACGTCACCATCTCCCCACTTTTACGGGAACAATGTCAAGTACCTAACTCATTTCTATTAAACAAATAGGTACGTCTGGAACTCAAAGGGACATTTACGGAGATAGCTACAGTTCCACTTATTCCACAAATGACAGATTTTGAGTGCAACGACGTGGAAAACTCGATTATTACTTCCATACGCGGTTCGTTCTGGCGCGACGTCACGGTGTGTGGTCTTAGTGTGCCAACTTCGATAATGGAGAGTATGGTATCATGATCAGAAGGCCAGACAAGTTACATTCCCTTTGACAATAACGTTTTACCAATTGTTCGCGTAACTGTGTGATGTTGGTTTGACGGCCCGCGTCGTTTAGTCGGTATCATGCAGCTCTGCCATTCGAAGGGTCTTAGGTTCGATTCCCAGGCGGAGCGGAAGTTTTAAAATTGTATATTACTAGGTGGTGCTCGCGACTTCGTCTGCGCAGTATTAGTATTTCGAGTAATTCACACAATATGTTTAAAGGTAGAAAAGGTTGTGCCAACGGTACTTACCCGGTGAGCAGCCTACCACCTTTTACCACTAGTATTTCTTTAGATAGATATTTGATTTTTAATGAAGACTTACTCCGGTCAACAGTTTTTTTTTCTATTAACAACACAATGTTTTCACGCTGTCGAATTTAAAAGCAATTTCCTATGTCCCCCACAAGTCATTCATCCGTCCATTGATTGGTGCCCCGCGAATGTATCGCTAGTTCACTTCCCGGTTGATGCACGAATGGCTTCGAACAATATGAGGATGAGGATAAAATCGGATGAGGAGTGGCATTGTGGAAGACAATGGGTGCTGCGGTTCATTGCTTGTAGGCTTCGGATCAATGATCTGATTTTTGTTGGACTTGGCTAGGCAAATTGAAAAATGAGGAGGTTCTCAATTCGACTAAATTTGTTTTGTGTTTGTTACTTCATAACTTTTAGCTGAGTGAACGGATTTTTATGATTCTTTTTTTATTTGAAAGCTGATGCTTCCCGTTTGGTCCCATTTTAATTTGATTCGGTTCGTTGTCAGAACCGAATCAAATTAAAATGGGACCATCCATGAGAAAACCAAAATAAGCCTCTATTTTCAGTATGTGCAATACAATTTTGAAGTCGGTATTTTTCGTAACGCGATTTATAATTATTTCTTGTAGTGTTACTTTTATCTTTAATTATTTTTGTTATATCCTAAATGAGTATCATTCGTATAAAAAGTTCTTTGGTAACCAAAGAAAAACACAGTCGAATTGACCACCTCCTCGATTTTTGAAGTCAGTAAAAAAGATCGCTTATTTAAGAATCCGAAGTCAAAATAAATAAGAAAGTTTATTGTCATCTACACATCTTCTCTACGATAGAGAATGATC
>DWQK01001098.1:0-16884 GCA_018231225.1 Noctuana stator
GTCCACCATTCGAAGGGTCCTGGGTTCGATCCCCCGGGGCAGAAATTTAAATGATCACTTTAGATTTCTGTTCACGGTCTGGGTGTTTGTGTATTTGTCTTTGTGTGTGTCCATGGCGCCCACGACACAGGGGATCCTAGTGTGGGACTGTGAGTGTGAAGCGTTATTTCTTTATTTATTTTATTTATTACAGAATAGCAGCAGCAGTGAATCATCAGGGAGTGATTGGGAGTGTTCCAGTACTAAGCAGAGTGCTACTCGCAAACCACACTTTTCAGTTACCTCTTGTGACACAGGGTTGAAGTTAAAAATTGCGGCCATTCCACCAAGAAAGACCTCAGCAAAAAAAACCATAAAACCTACTGTTAAAAAGAAAGCAGGAGGAGTCAGGAACTTAAAGATTTTAAAGGAGAAACTGCTTAGCAAAAACAAGTTGTCCGATACAAGCTCAAGTTCAGAATCTTGCAGTAAATGCTCCTCTGATTCATCCAGTGAAGATGATTTGCCGCTGAAAGCAGTTAAGAAAACATTGCCATCAAAATGCTCTCCTCAGAAGACTTCTGCCAAAACTGGGAGAAACACCACTAAAAGTGATAGTGAGGAAGATAAAACAAGTGATAAAGACAATGCTTTGAAAACTAATGTTAAAGACAAGCCAAGTGCTTCAAAGACTAACAATGTTAATGTGAAAAAGACTAAAAGTGATGATTCCAACCATGATCAACCAGTAAAGAGGGGACAGGGGCGATCAAGAACTAAGGTAAGTCCATTATTTTATTATTGACTAGCTGTGCCCCCCAGTTTCACCTGCATTACGAATTGTAACATAACGCTTGATAGCCTTTTTCGACAAATGGACTATATTACACTAAAAGAATTTTTCAATTTGGTCCAGTAGATCCTGAGATTAGTGAGTTCAAACAAACAAACTTTTCAGCTTTATATTATTAATATAGATCTGAGCTGTAGGGTTTAAAGGTTCAGGTACAGGAGGCCTTTATTACTCTCTACTACGTACGGTCTTTCTTAATCTTCTCTACTGTAGTTCAATAAAGCTTTTTGCAAAATAAATTTATGGTAACTAACAAAGCCTTATATCCCTTACTGTAATTATCCAATTTAACGAAATTAAATTTGACTGTAAGGTAAGTTTTAATATTAGCCATCCAAAATAAGGCTACTTAAATGTAGATGTATGTTATATCTATAATTTCCATTATGATGAAAAAATCTTGGTATTGTGTAAGCCTTGCAAATGTGGTATGGCCTTCAGGGATCGAATCCTAGGTGCATCTTGTAACAACTCGGAAATGGAAGCAAATTAATTTGAAGTGTTATTATTTTAAGTGGTTCCTAGCGTATTTTGTTAAAATGAAATATTTGCAATGTTTATAATATATACCACATTACGTAACAACGTTACTGTTGCAGCTGTCAATATTAAATTAGCATTTATTTTTGGTGCATATATATTTTTTACTAGCTGTTCCACGCGGTTTCACCCGCGTTAAGATTAGAAACCGTAATACTTGATAGCCGATAATCTTCCCCATTAATGTAGCTATCATACACAAAAAGAATTTTTCAAATCGAACCAGTAGTTCCAGAGATTAGCGTGTTCAAACAAACAAACAAAGAAACAAACAAACAAACACTCTTCAGCTTTATATATTAGTATAGATTGATAATTTATTATTATTATAAAGAAAGACTTTTCTTTATTTCTATAATTTAATAGAAGAAATGTTAATATTGTCGAATTTGCGGTTACATTTTAGTGCAAGTTTACGGAACCCTGAACGGATGTTGGATAGAGCCAACTAAACTAAAACTAAAATGGATTTTACTGTCTACAGAGTACTGATCTACTGAATTACAAACAAGAAAATGAGAATTGTTTATACATTTTTCTACGATTTTGAACTCTAAACGTTAACTAATTCATCACGTCTTCAAATCTTAAATGTAAAATTTTACTGCACAAGGGTGGTAATTTGTAATTTCCATTGCACGCTGGTGGCATTGTTTTGGCATCACTTTTGAATATTCTTATACACGTATGGAAAAACTTTTTTTACTCCTCGGCGTCGTTACGTAGTGAGCGTAATATTTACATTTTTAAAATTTCATATTATCTACTCTATTACACCACTTTTTGTAGTGGTTCACATTAAATGTACCTTATTTGCTTTCAATAACATAGAAGCAAAACTTAATCGATTTAAAAGTAGACCTATATAATACACACGTTAAACTTTTAGCCACTTCTTATCCTTTTGTACAATCAGGTTTTTTGTGAAGGGGAGACTGTATATTAACGAACGTAAGGGTTACATGCGCGACTCGTATTTGAGCGGCCCATATTTCATCGTCTTTTAGTTAAAGACACGCTCACTGACTATGCTTTATAATAAACTACTTATTCTTGTTTACCACATAACCGGCCGTCGTATAGTTGTTACTATTCTTCAAGACCATCAGACCCCATAATTTATTGTGTTAAAATTCATACAGAGTCGGCCTTCAGTTGATTCTGTTTATATAATTCGTAAAGCTATAAAAACCATGTGGATCATGCTCCGTTCGTATTATACTGGATTTTTTGTAATATTCACATGGTTTAATAATTCGTTACGAGTATCAAACAATAATAATGAACAAGTGTCTGCTTTTATGAGATTAATAATTATTATTAATCTAAGATAATTTTATTTTTATTTTTTAAAAAGAAACAAGATGCTGTATTGTGTAAGAGTACGAATGCTTTTTTGTTTATCTTTTTTCTTTCAATCCGGGTTGCAAGTTGAAAATAATTAACGCAGTAATAGCATCTAAATCACAAGTCTTAATACATACGTACTTAATAATTTAATCTAATAATTTGACTGAATATATAGATTGCGAGGTATTGAAAAGAGCGATTTACGAATTACAACTAGAAGCTAGAACACGCGCCCCAGATTGCTATTTTTGCAGCGTCCAGTGTACCTACATTTTATGTATGAAGCTACTATGAGAATGAGATCATTTTAACACGTCTCGTGTTACCCTTTCGGTATTCGATGTTGGTTTCATTTTAGTTTATAACATTTTACCTTTTCGTGTTCACTCAGCAACGTAATTATAACGTCGGAACGTATTGTTGATTTTCGACAAAAAAAAAAGATCGTTTTTAATAAATCATTCATCAAATATTTTGATATGTGTCTCTATAATATTTATGTAAGTTGGGTGACAATACAATATCTAATGATTGATCTAAAGAGATTGGATTCGTTTGAAGATAGATATAAACCTTGTCAAGGTGCTAAATGGTATCCATTTGATGATAGAGCTGGAATTAGGCCACCGGAACTTGATAATGAAATGACGCTAATTTATAGAGTTTAGAAGTGTTCAATTTGTCGTGATTATAAAAGCGTGATGTTTATTTTATTTTAATATAAACTAAAAGAATCACTAACTACACCTAGTGTGTAATTGCGATCACACAGCGACAGAGCTGCACTGCGTATTATCTGCTGTAATAAATGAAGTGATAGTGAGTGAGGTTCGTAGTGATAGGCGGGCGTGCGAGTTGGCGGTGACGAAGCGTGCAGCGGAGGCGAGGGTAGGTGTGCATGCAGCATTTAATTAAGGCGGTGGGTGAGCTTGGCTTGCGTGCCGGCCGTGCACTTCCGGCGCGCCCCGGGGGCGCTGCGCTTTTTCCTCGCGGACGGGGGAGGTAGCCTCGCGAGGAAAGCGCGACCGGTCGTCATTCGCTCCGAGGAATTAAAATTTTTCACGTAAACTGGTTTGATAGCGCGTACGGTGGTAGAGTGGGGGTCGCGAATACGCGCCACGCCGGTCATTAGCTGGTTTGTGCCGAGGCGCGCGCGCGTTCGTCTTCTGCGTACGCGGTGCCGTGCGCTGTTAACGCCGTACATACTGCAATATAATATAAGCGGATTCGTCGCTGGTTGCGCGTTGATGTGATTGAGTGCTCGTGTCGAATTATTGTGACATAAATTAATTTTGTTTCAATTCAATAAGTAAGAGGGGACACTTTCTAAACTAATACGTTATAAACTTGAACCCTAGGTTTAAGATACATTGTTTAATGTCAAAAATATGGTTAAGTATTCTTGGTAATTTAAGTTTTGTAACATCAATAATATGTAACTGTGGAGTGTAATTGGTCTTGTCGCTGAACTGTTATCAACTAGTGGTCGTTCATTAATTCATAATCATGTCATAGCATTATAATTTGGTGCCGAAACACTAATTTTATGCAAAACAAACATGACACGCGATAAGCGGCCGGTGAGAGCGTCGCGACGATGGTGGGTCGAGGGGGGAGGAACGCCGAATTTCTCTTATCAAGCCGCTTAACGTGGCTCAAGGTCGCCTGTTATCACTCGCGTTTCGTGCGGAATAGATGGATTTTTTTCCGAGATTGCGTGCATCATTGAAATATTTAATTTATCTTACTCGCAATAATTGTTTCAAAGTCAAGATGTTGTGTATTATATTATAATTATATTAGTTTGGTTTCAAGTTTATATATTCTGTAAATACCAGTAATTCCTTCAATTGAGTGATTCTTACTTGGAAAATTTGTACTAAAGTATCTTGTCGAAAGTACCGTAAGTAAAATGTTTCTTAATCCCTGGGTGCATAGAAAAATAGTTGTTTGTATATATAATTGAAATTGTTTACTAACGCAAATCGGCTTTAGTCTAGTGTGCAATGTAGAACGCGACCTAGTTGCGTGATTGAGGATAAAACAATATAAATAGCTCGTCAACGCTTGGACGTGAGCGGCGAGAGCTCGCTCGGGTAACTACTGTAACTAGTGCGTTCTAAACTGCGGAGTGTTCAGATAAGTGCTGTGTGTTAACACTCAGTGATACATACAACGTGTGAACGGTAATACAGTGTTGGGTGTGATGCGGGCATGATGCGGCACGCGGCGAACGCTGCGGCCGCCTGGACCGCTCCCGGTGAGGTCTGGGAGTACGTCAGCCAGCTCGTCAGCTCCTACCACGACCAGCACGACTGCCAGGTTCGGATCACTAAGGATTAATATTAGACAACAGAGCATCCTGAGCCAGGCCCTAATTCAAGAAACCACCTCTCACTGCACAATTATTTTATAGTACATCCAGTTATTTCTTTACAGCGAAGAGTATATTATTTACAAAAACTCAATCGAAGATATTCATGAATAAATTAATATTCAATTAAATATTTGATTTTGATATTTAGTTTAGCATACTATAACGTAGTTACACAATTAAATTTAAATAGGGAGTATTGAGGAGCCTAAAACATAACATTAACATGAATTATGTATTCGATATATTTGAAGTAAGACAATCTTGAGACACCGAGTCTGCTACTCGACACGGTATACATGAGCACTCGACCGTATAAACAACAACACACGTATGACTCACGTCTATTAGCGCCTCTTGTTATTCGCATATTAGCATCATACATGTGAGACCCAGTTAACGTTTTTTGAAACGTGGAATCGATCTGGAATTCCGTGCTAGCTAAAATATATTCAAGCGTTGGGAGCAGCCATCTCTTTAAATGCCGCACTAAACTTTATGTTCTCTCCCAACTGTTAGCTTAAATACAGATTATTTATTGAAGCATTATCAGAAGCATCGCAGATTTAAGAGTCTTTTAAAAGATCCCCAGAAAAGTTTTTTCGGTTGCTAATCGTGATAAGATATCATTGAACGTCGTGTGAATGTAATAGGTATTTCTAAATGCAGTCTGTTTTCGAAAGAAATTTAAAAGTATATGAATGTCAATCATTGATAGCTCTCTGACTTGACGTGTGATGGTTCTAATAAAGTATAATCAACAGTAATATAAAAATGTTGGATTTACTGAGCTGCCTAACAAAAGGTATGCCATTTAAGTAATTTTTCCAGCTGACCCCCATAAGGAACTAAAATACTTCATGAAACCTTGTATTGTATGTTATACACGCCAAGACTAACCATGTTTGAATTACACTTTATAGGTACATTATACACCGGTAAAATAGGATTAGACACTCTCCGCTTTGATATCCCTATCATATTTAAAAATGAATCGTAATTTTATTAAACAGATATGCTATTTATAATCCCGGATGTTGCGTCAATCTCACTCGATAGATAATGACGTCAATCCAATTAGATGTTAACTGTAGCTGGTTACTTTTTATGGGAAACTACACTTTCCGGCTATTTGAATAGACGGAGTCACGCGATTTTTCTTTATTCAGTATAATATTATGTCAAATGGTAGATAACTAACCTATGAAGAAACCTAAAAATTAATGTCTTACAGAGCCCAACACTAGGATTCTCTGTCACGGTTGTCATGGTTACGCACTTAGGTACAAACAACTAACCGAGAACAAAAATTTACATTTATTATTTTAAGTTTCGTCCTGCTGGGAATCGAACCCAAGATCCTCCAAATGTTGATCCGGCATAGTAACTTGTTGTTTAGTTTTCGCTTGAGAACATGAATTTTTTTCAAATCGACAATCAGCTTAATTATTCCTTCATTTTCATTATTTCATTCTTCATTACATTTAGCGACATTGCTAAATACACCAACGTTTCATTTGCTTCAACGTTTTATGACTAATTCTATGACTTTTTAGAAGGCTCTATCTATACGGCTCGTGTCCGTTGAACTTATTTGTTAAGTGGCTAGCAATAAATCGCCATGTAATAGACTGATCAAACTTGCTTCGTTTGACCGTGAAATTGTGATCAGACGAGCGTGACCGAGCCTCGTGTTCATGCAAACCGATTCCGCTCATATCTGCGTAAAATGCTATCTTTTTGTTGATTATAATGTGATTATGTAGATCAGGCTAAAACGTTATATAAAAGGCATTCCTGAATTAAAGCTAGCTTAGGTAGGAAATGAAAGAAAGCCTGGACCATGGTCGACAATGCTGCTCCAATACAGATTAGTGATTATACGGGTTCGTGGCCAACCAAAGTCCTATGTTATCAAACGATTGCTATATAACGATAACAATTAAGACAAACGGTTTAATATATCAAAACTTTCTTTTCAACAACGACTCAGTCTAAAATTAAAAATAGTTTGCATTTTTGCTCAAAATAATGATTCATATTTTGATTAATTTGAGGTGTTCAGTCGGATATTATTTTATTGTTATTAGTTATTATGTGAGAAAATAATGTATCGTTATGTCTACAAAAAGATCGTTGACGCTAAGCATCTGCGATATTGAACCGGTTTCTTTTTTATCTAAATATTCATCTTATTTATGTCCGGTTGCGAATTTAAGCACTGATAGTTTAAAATCTGCTTTTATATAATATCATGTTGGCGTTGTTACGTCTTTTTGATGGTTCTTGTAACGAATTGTTTTAAAATTAGAGTTGTCAGTAAACTTGGAATTACTAATGAAGTTAGTGCTTTGGGTTATCAAAACTAAAAACCTTTTGATTTAACTTACTTTATTTAAACTTCAAGGAAACATAATGATGTCAAATAGTGGACCATAGATTGCAAGAACGCACCTAATGATCAATTAATTAGGTTTTTTGCGCAAACATTTCCTACAATATTATCCCTCCTGCGTTGGTTTTTGCCGCGTAACGAGATCATTATTAAAGAAAATAGAGAGGCACGATGATGTCGGACCTAAGAGTCGATCCTGATTGATGTCAGTCTACAGCCCCAACGGTCTTATCCCGTCTACTTAATAGCTTTAACGAGATTACGGTACTTATCCACATCAATTTACATGTATTACCTTCGTCATTACTATGAAATATATCAATGAGTATTTGTGTTTCTTAAATCTTACATTCTGTTTAAGGCGTCGTTTAGGGCAAGTAGAAGTTGATTCTTCTAGGTACGGAATAGATTGAAAAAGGTCACAAATCCACTTAAAACGAATAATCTCCACTTTTAATTTTAAATTATATTTCATAGAATGTATTTATTTGTATGACCACCTTGATTGCCTTGCTGCATTATGTACAATACATTTCTTCTATCTGTTTTCCAAAGCTTTCAAACCGGTTTTAAAAATGATTCTTCAAGGTCTCCAAAATACCGATCTCCGAAATACTGATTTATTGCGGCTTTGATCTCATTTGATGAAATTTGACTTCAGAGTACAAAGGTGTTTAGGAAAGAGATGAAAGTCGGAAGGATTTGTTGTATTTTGAGTCTAAGTACATTTTTTTAAAGTGTCATTACGAGTAAATTAGCTTAATTAAATCTAATAATATTAAGGTAATTTCCTTACGCTTTTTATTACGATGAATAAAAATGTTTTTATTAATTTGCGCCTGTAATATGAAACTTATTCTACTTTAAAGTTTAACTGACATGAATGTATGAATTAGATTGCGCAATACACTTTAAAGTGTATAGAGGTAAGTCCTAAATTCTGTAATGTCGCCGATAAATCAATAACATTCAGTGGGTTAAATCTGGCTAGTTGGTGTGCAATAATATCCATCAATTACAGCAATATATACCGTGTGCGGTTATTTGAAGGCGGCAGGCGGTTGGCGACATTTAGTCGAATGGTGCATGCCTACATTAATGCCTTCACGACGTAGCGGTCGTATTGCATTTTGCGGTATTTGACGAGTGTTGAATTTGCAGACGCGCTTATGACGGCGGGAGGCGATGGTAACTTAAACCGGTTGGACACCTTTGCCGCGTCCACTGCCGGCTTTAGGTGACATCCGCAAAAAGTACGCAACCGCATGCGCAACACCGGTGGATTCTTAATCGATGCTCTGATATCGAACATAAACACAAAACGGTCTTTTCTAAACTGGATCATTATACGAAGCATAGATTTGCCTCGCCCTGAGTTGCTTTTTAAACCGGTTGGTCTGTGAACATAGACGATTATAGACTCTTGTCCTGTGAATGCAGACGAACGCACCGCGTCCCCGCTTACCCATGGACAGATGGATAGTAATGATTCTATTAAAATAACCAGCGCTTGCCTTAACTGTCCGTGCCTATGAAACGCGCTCTCATTTGATGTTCGGCAATAGTTAATATTATAATGTAAATTGCGATAGAAACGCTTTAGTACAAATGCGTACGTAGGTGTAATGCATACAGCGAGACAGGTAAAAGTTGTGAGGGAATGCAGCTGAATTGTATATGAGTGAGTGCATTCGACACGTTGCGTACTCGCTCGACTTGGTCACATCGATTTTATGCACCATTGCTGCAGGCTCATATTCAATCGGCCTCTTTATAAATAATTCGCCGACCCTCATACGGGCTTGTTGTATTAATAATAAACGCGTTCAATCAGCCTCTTCATGTGCCAATTAAATATTTATAAGGGTTATACTCTTCTGTATTTAGTAGTGTCTCACAAGTTGGCAGGTTCTGGTTTTTTGTTGTTCTCTTTTTGTCCTTACATACCCTTTGTAATTAATTTATTGGCGTGTACTTAATTCATCTTTTCATAACGGTTGTAGCAGTTTTTATATTTTTTTGAGTCCAATATAAAATTTATTTTACAGTAGTTACTCTCTAAACCCTAATCTGAACTTTAGAATAACTTCTGAATAATTAAAGTAATTGTAGATACAAGATTTTGCATATCTGAATGTCAAGAAACAAGGATTATTGCGTATAAACGGCACGCCGTCAAGGGTGCGCTAAGAATCGGGATAAGCCGGTCCAACGGCCATCTTAGCTTTTGCGTCGTTTAATAAAGTCCCTGCGACAACTGCACGCCTTTGTAGGGTTGACTAGTATAATGCTATTATACATACTTTTGTACATATTGAAAGTATGCATACGTCTTTACCATAAATATTATGTATCAATAGATTTAATATTAAATTAGGAAGAGAATGGATCATACAACCATACAAGTGATTGAGCAATTTTGGTTTTTAAACTACAAAAAAAAAAGGATATTCTCAATTCGTCTCGACTTTTTTTATGTATATTCACCGAAAATAAATAGTAAATGTTAACCGTTCGATTCTGTTTTATTCGAAGTACCATTTTAATTTGGTTCAGTTATGAATCAGGGATCCATGATAAATTTGCATAAGCATATTGTGTACGGCAAATGGACGAGAAATACCATAGAACTCTAGGCAAAAGTGGTAAATTTGACAGTAATTTCTCAAATAACGCCATGCAGATGTTATCTTGGCGATAACACTTAAAGTTGCTAACGGTATCCAACCCTAGTAATGCAAAATTCCTCTGGAATAAATCGTTTACATGGTTGTCTGAGTAAACTGGTCCCGCTGCTAGCCGCGCTCCTTGATGCCTCCCGGAGGTAGGAAGCCATAGGAGATGTCAAAAATGTCGATACGTGTCACTTTCAAGATTGGAAGTACATAGTTTGATTCATTATTACATTTATACCGTTTGTCATGTCCAAACAGCGACACGCAAAACATTTGAGCTAAAGAAAGTTTTCATTTCTTTGAACATAACTCGATTTTATTGGAATATTTAAATAATCCCGATTCAACATCTATTTATTCGCTAACTAGGTCAAGGCATTTTATAGCTTACAGAGAACTTTGAATCGAATGTATACTCCAAGACTTTTTAATTCCAGACATAAAAAAAAAACTATCAGAAGCGACCGAGTTAAAGTACCTAAGTCAAAAAGTGCAGCATTTAATGTAGCTGCGTAAGGTAAGGCAATTCACCGACGCACGTAGGATACCACATCTGATTATAGTGTGCGCACAGTGTTGTATACATTTGTGCGGTTGGTACACGGTGTACCCGTGCAGTGGCGGTCTTATCTCACCATTAGAGTTATTACGGGCCGGTATCTCGCCCATCGCACCGCTTCGATTGTTTCTGAACGCGCCACAATGCCGCGCGCTACCACCGTAATTGACCACTGTTTATTTACACGACGATCTCTTATTTTATACAGCACTTTGAGGTTTATAATATTTTACTATACTACCCCACACACTAAAGAGGAAGTATCTGATTTATTATAACTTTATCACATTGCATAGCTTCAATAACACTCGGTTGCCTGTTATCAGTATTGTCATAATCCTCTAATCTTTGACTATTAAGAAGTTTGTTACAGGTCTAACAATATATCATTAGAAAATTATAGCGGCAGAAGCTGCAATCTATTTTATTTTGTTTGTTGGTCGTCTTGTCCTACTTATTCATTATGTTCGGTGAACATAATAATTGTTTCGTTTTCGTTTCCCACGTTAATATTTGACTTTCATAAATTGAAAAGAAATAACCAGGTTAACTATGTTATTTAAATTAAAATACTGCACCAAATGGTGACAAAATTAGACCTAATTAGAACATTTGACATAATTTATATTCAAAATTACGACCTCGGTTCTTACCGTAACCCACTTGTTGTATTATGTTTCTAACGTACCTGTACTTACCTGATTTATCCATTTTATATAAACAAGAGTGCCACTGAGCGATCGCATAGGAGTAAATAGCGCCAGATCGGTCAATAGTATAGATAACATCGGATGATTGTCGCCCACTCACTGCTATCGCTCGCTTCTGCCTTGTCACTTATCATTATATAGGAACATATTTCTATAATAGCTCATAACTGTTTAACGAATAAACTGGATGTAAAGTGCCTTTGTGTCTCTTTATAACTGTCGCATTACAGCTCTAGAAGGAATTGTTTGAGAAGTTAAGTTCACTCTTCTAATCTTATTAGTTGTATACAATAGTGTTTCGTACCGTTTGAATCGTTCAAATATGAACAATGTTACCACCGAAAATGGATGGGCTTGATATCGCATAGTGGCCTTGGTCGTAGCATCTATTCAATTAGTTCAAGCGACGATCGGAACAGCCGTATCCGCGCTGACACAGCACCGTCTGCGCGTGGGAATACCTTCGCGTTCTTCCCTTTTCTCATTATGAACAATGAGGCATTGACATTATTGAGGAAGTCTCCTTTCTGCATATAAATAATTATATATATAATAACGAAGAAACATTGAGACCCAGAACTTCTTTATCTGTCGATACAAACGCTTCAATTTGTAAAGTACAATTAAAATGTACAGAGTATAAGGTATTAATTATTTAGTTATTGTTGCAAACTTTAAAAAGTAGGAAGCTCACAATTCGCCTGCATTTTGCTTTCTTATTGCTCTTTCGACAATAATTCTTAACCGAATTTGTATTTTTTTTTTGGCTTGTAGGGTATGCTTCCAGTTGGGACCCATAGAAATGTTGATGACCTAACCAAAGAGTTCAGAGGTACAGCATGGTACAATCAAATAGGTAGCGATAAAGCAAATTTGATAGAAGAATGTTCCTAATAATTGTTTCTTTGCAGAGCCTTAGTACTACGAATAGATAGCGATAAAACAAATTTGATGGAATAATGTTGTTTCTAATAATTGTTTCTTTGCAGAGCTAATACTACCGATCCTGCCAGGACCTGATGATAGGTTCTGGACGTGAGTAAGGGATGCAATCGAATTGTGATTAAAGTCATGCCCTAGTGGTTGAAAAAGGTCGACCTTTGGCTCGTATCAAAGGGTTGGGGGTTGAATCACTTCACCGGTAATTTTTAGAAATATTGCTAGAATTTTGAAAATTGGTTAAGAATTGACGAAGTTATGGAATTACATCTAAAATAAAAAAGAGAAATCGAGAAAGGTCCCATTTTTCAAATCTACTAAAAATACGAGAAAAAGACAAGCAACGTGTGAAAGCCCACAATCTATAGTTTGTATAATCCTGGCACGTTATGTTAGGGCAGGTCAAGCATTCGTATGGCTTCACGTTGATTGTAGGTGTAAGTTTATGATCGCACGCTTCTGCGCGCTACTATTGTTCTAATGGGCCCTCGGCCCTCCATTGGCGTCTCTTGTACTAACACCCGTCTTGTTACTTGCCGACTCGAGGTCATGCGTCCGACTTGATCTCGTCGATTCTCCACGCGTTTATTTTATGGGAATTGTGTGGACGATTATTTACCCAAGGACCATTTTATGCCCATTGTTATTTATAGCCGTCGATTGTTTATATTGCGAAGTGCCCTTCTTTAATCCAATTGCCTTTCATTCTTATAGGCTTATTTGTACGTGCATATAAACTGATTGTCCTATTATAACGTTGTCGAGATAAAATCCGACGGCGAACAACTGTAATTACGCGATGATTACGTTGCTGTCAATTAACTTCGAACATCATGTCTCTTTATTTCTGGCTTGTCGTTTTTATTCCGCGTTGCTGTGACGAGGTTTAGCAATATTTTACACATGATTAGGGCTGAGCGCACCGGCACTGTATGGCTAAGCAAATTGCGCCGAACGCGACGCGAAGTCACGATCTGAACTTCGCGGGAACCCGGGAGAATTTCTCGAGAATTCCAACGTAAATGCTACAACAGATATTAATGGCGGTATCGCCGCTTTTATATCGGTTCGCATTCAGAAACATCATTTAATCAAGTATTTTTGCCATTGAATTTGATCAAAATATTATAATTATTATATCTTCAATATTTATGTATACATTATTATTTTGACTTGTGTGTACGTTGCTAAATTTTTATGAAAAAGTAGGATTAACATTAATTACCAGTGTTAATTTTTACCATAAGGAAATTGGAGTTTGCGATGGTCACGAATTAGTCCATCCATAATTTTAAAACAAGGTGTCAGCAGCAAGTTGGCGACCTGGTATATGGTTACCACAGTATTAGAAAACTACAGAGCCTGGGAGAATTCATTTGAACAAAGGTTTCTGAATTAGAATTATGTTAAATGTAAGTTTTGTAACACCGACTAAGTAGAATTATTTTTAAGTATCCGCTTCTTAACAAAAAATTTTAGTCTTTCAAAAACGAGAAGTTATTTTTTCCATATTAACGGTGTAACTTTACCGGTACATGTTAAACCATTGAGAATGAAAAATATGAAATTCTTTATTAAATAATCGGCAATCGTTGTAAGTATGATAAACATTGAAATGATTATAATTTTAATAAACATTAATACTTTTATTAGTATTGATAACGTTTCATGGTAGTGTAGCGATGCGTAACTAGCAGGGCTCGCCGATACGCTTACGTTACCTTTAATTAGGCAGGCACGAATACATTAAGTAAATGCATCGAGTCGGGTGTTATTACATGTGAGGTTTTCCGTTCATTTCGCACCCTAAATGTGAACGCCTTAATTAGGTATGGTTGGGATCTGTAGATAGTGATCGCAGGTATGGTAATGGTTCGCCTAATTCTGAGTCACGGACGGCTCGGCGGCAACGCGGCTTGTCTCACCAAACGTCGCGGTGGCTTCGGTCCGGAACGATCGACTCACAAACACTTAAGTGAACCAAAAACAGACTTAAATTACACAAAAAATTGCTTCAAACTGTGAAAAATATAGAAGATGTGAAAAATATAAAAGATAGAAGCGCTGTTCCTCCAACTTAGTGAGTTGGTGCACGCAACAAGACTAAGGCGGAAGAAAAGGATCATACCCTGCTGTAAATCCTATTAAAATCGTTTTGATTTAGCTGGTACACGCGATGGCGTTTACAGTCATAAAAATGTATGAACCGAGGTTGCATGCACTGTGTTCCCGTGCATCTTCAGAAGCATCGTCACTAATGACAAGTAGGATTGAATTGACCTTAACAATTTAGATAAGACGAACAAAGTGATTAGATCCAACGTACTAAAGCTAACAATGTTCTGTCTGTTGTACTTTAATAACTCGACTGCACATGTGGTTACAAGGACCATGACGTTATATGTGCCACCGCATTTGTTTGATTTTAATACGTGTATGTTTTATGTTGTAAACAATATATAAAATAATTTTATTATATAATTAGGCACATCAATGAGAGCAACGTATTTGTTGATTTGCTCATATTATTATAGTTCCTTGATTTTGTCGAGATACTGTTCAGTAAGGATAGGAGGGATCCATGATGGATTTCCCCATGTAAAAAAAGTTGACGTTGTACAATTGTCACTGTACCGAATCGATTTGTTCAAGCATGTTCAGGATGTGCCCGTCAAACATTAAGCTATAAAGTATATCACAGATATTAGACAGGCAAATCAAGGAACACCGGCGTATCCCAGTTCAATGATTAGCCTACGACATTCGATTTCATTAACCTTGACAGGTTATACATTTGCATACTCCAAGGGTTAGAAGACCTTAATATATTAAATACCTATAAACGTATCACCTTATCCTGCAAATAAACTGATTTGATTTGACATATAAATGACCGCTATGACTGTTATACTATAATATTCTGTCACTTTAAAACATAAAATGAAATACACATGACTAAACACGACCTTCATGGACGATTAGGTACATGGTTTTCAATGAGCATATTAAATTAATCGTTAGTGATTTTTAAATTATTCATTGTTTTATTTTAATACAGTCTTCGGAATGATTCCGATGAAGTCCCTAAATAATAATATATTTGTTCGTTTTTGTCTCGGCGTGTTCTCGTAGCACTTGTATTCACAATGTGACAAAGCGGTTGAGTGACATCACGTCTCACAAATGTGACGACGACGTGAATGTCTGCAGCCCAACGTACCATATTTTGTTGTTGAATTAGTTATTAATATATAAATTAATGTTAGACTAGTAATAAATGAAAAATGTTTGAAATTCCGGGAAATTCTTTCGTTCTTTTTTGGACCTATTTAAAAGTTACACCTATGCTTATTATTTTGCTTAAGAAAAGCTGTATTTGATGTGATGATGAACAGGTACTATGAAATAAATACTTTGTGGACTACATCGCAGCTGTAGGATAAGGGGTGGCCAAGGGGCTGAGTCTTAAGTCTGCTTGTAAGTAAAAAAAAGCCCGTGAACCGTGAAACTTGTGGAGTGCTTTAGTGTATTCGGAAAGGCGTAAAACATGGATTATGAATGGTTTTTAATAAAACCTCCGTGTATAGTAGGAACGCGTGGCGCTCCACGTGTAAGTGTGTGCTTTCGATTATTCGCTTGATTCCACCGATCGTTATTCCGGTTCCAAGATTGTAGATAGTGTAATTATATGAGTTTAAAGTTTTTTCTGTGGCGATTGTGTCTAAGGTTGTTTGACGTATTTTAGATGTTCGGTATGTGTTTAAGATTAATAGTTAAATTTTATTAATTAATGTCGTTTGTTATTTTCGATTAGCATAATTATCTTAATGAGTAAAAAGTTTAGTAATGAAAACATATTTTGTTTTGTCCACTTTATTTTGTAAAATATTGATTTTTATGTCTCAGTAAAATGTGGACATATTGATAGATGCGTATTAAAAAGCACAGTCTAAGCCTGGAAACAACTTTACACTTTAGGTAATTTGTGTTTGTGGATACATAATAAGATAATATTATTATGATTAGCTGAGACCAACTTGTGCACTTGCCGACTAGTATTAGAACCTCAATACCCCCGTCGGAATAACGCAGGAACAGTAACACGCTCGCGTTTCGCTTTGCATTAATCTTGCGGTTTTTGATGTGACATGCAGTTCGCACTCCGTCGTACATGCTCAGTTCGTTGAAACCACAAGTTAGGTACTTGTACTGCATCGTGTTTTCAATACCGACATACTTTTTGTTTTGAAAGCGTACGCGTATCATGTCGCTTTCATTGTCACACGCATGCATTCCGGCCTTGGGATGTTTCAGTCTTTCATCAAATTAAGTATATTATTATTAAAGTTGATCTTATACATATTATGTAGATGGTGTTTAGGAAATTGTCTATAGTTTGATATTGACATGTGCAAATAAGACATGTACCTATATTAAATCGACTTCTCGATCCAACAAATAACATTATTGTATTCATATATAAGTACATAATTTGCGACAATTTATTTAC
>DWQK01001099.1:0-16883 GCA_018231225.1 Noctuana stator
ACCCGCATTGACCACGCGCACGCTCTGAGCCCGCTTTACATTGTATGTCTACGAAACGCTCTTAAACTGAAACTCAAAATCCTGTATGGTGATGGTGACTTACCAGTAGGTAATCGGTACACGAGCTTCCACTAACTAGACAAACTATTGTCTAGGCGGGGAGGGGTAAAAGATAAATCACTGCGGGAATAAGATAACTCTAGTCTATCTTTCTACCTTCTCCTTTTTGGAGACGAAAAGTGGCTCACGGCCGCGGCTTTCAACCGGAACTCAAAAACACTCCACTTTTCCGCACCAGCTAAGCTCTTTAAGCTCGCCACTCCGCCCAATATAGCTGGAAACGAAATTAGATCTAAAAGCAACAGAATATTCAAAATAAGAATAAAATTCGTTATGAAAAAACTGCAAGACCCAATCGGGATAGGTATATAGTTTATATCTAACGTAAAAAGGTACTTGCTATCTATCTGTATATCTATACTAATAATATAAAGCTGAAAAGAAAAGAGTTTGTTTGATTTTTTGTTTGAACGCGCTTATGTTAGAAACTATTGGATCGACTAGAAAAATTATATTATTTTAGTGTAAGATAGTCTATTTATCGAGGATGGCTATCAAGCGTTACGTTGCAATTCTTAACGCGGGTGAAACTGAACAATTGCACATCATTATAATTTTAAACGCATAGGTAGGTAATTTAATTTTATCTTAATGTGAATATAATATTCATATTTAATCTTCATTTTCAGACTCACCAAACATGCACAAATCTCTTTAGAATTTAAAATAGCTTTCAAAAGCTATCGAGAGGCAACTTCGTAAGATTTTCAAGCACTGTAAGTGGAATTCTCAAGCACCCTAACGAATAAGAGCTCTACCTAACTTCTTCACATTAAAACGTTTCTTTGATAAAGCAAAAAATTTGGAATTTTATAGTGTGAAGAGTAGATTCGCTAGAGAATAGATAAAATAACAATATTAAATTTGGCTTTTATTTAAAAAAACATATTACAGTCAAATGTCAAAAATATTTATTTGCATAAATATGGGTAATCAAAGGTTCAATTCATAAATTTATTAGTTACAGTCATAAAGTTCTGCCCGCTAAGGCATGCAAAATATTAGCAATTAATTAATTATACATTAAAATTAGCTCTTAATTTACATAAAAACTGCCCTTTACACTAATTAAATTAGATGAATATCTTGGAAGACTTGGTTAGAAAATAATTCGCGAGCGTGGCAGATTGAGTCTATGAGGGGACGTCGCATAATGATCGAGCTGTAAATGTTTTTTGTTAGTCACTCATTATTTATTTCACACTAGTCCATGCGGACGACGTCGCAGTGCATAAGCAAGTACTGCAGAATTCATAAAGCTCGCGTTGCTATACCGATTTCCGCTAGTTACTACGGCTTGTGTAATACTAAGTCAGCAACAGGCCAGTATCAATAACTTTATGCGCGTCCCGAGTTTCGTAGGGCATTTTAAACCATCGATTCTGGTCGATACCGGAATGTACCTAACTTGAAAATTATTCCCGCCAACCCTTGCAATGCAATGTACATGGATGTTGTATTATGATTACATTGATTGAGATACAATAACATTGGAGTATGATTAAAATTAAAAAAAATATTAAAGATAGGTTTTCTATTTCATTCTAACCACTAATCAGTTGGCATCCACTTTTCTTCTTATTATTCTTGTATTTTCTTTTGTTCCTGTAGTTCATTCCATTACAGTAGGTAGGTATACCCAGCCCAGTTATAAAAGATGGAATCGTTATCTTCTTGTCGAGTCATTATACTCGTAATATTATTTTTAGCCCTACAATAGGGATCCAGATTGAGATTACTTCTAGAATATAGGTTTAAGGTTTTTTTTATAAAATAATAATAATATAAACTGGCAGCAAGATTGCGTTTATAAAGAAATACATTCATACACAGTGTTGCTTCTTATATTCAAATAGAAAAAGTCCGTGACTTACAAAATTTGGGTGCAAGTAAAAACTAAGCAAGCCAGATCTTGCTTGAGCTTTAATTTATCCTAAGTTTTCTGCTTTGTGTAATTTATTCGACTGTTCAAATTTAACCAAACATTGTTGTGGCAGAAAAAAAACAAGGAATTGTAAGAAAAATAAATAAGAATGATGTTCTCATAAATAAATTTCGGGAATATCCATTGAATTTAAAAGCAACGATAAACGCCTATCTACAAGTATATTACGTTCTTACTATATATCTAATACTATATATTATATATATCCTAATCTAATATACAAATTTTATAATTTTTATTTAACAGCCTCCAAAGACAGGTGAGCGTGATGAGTATGAATCTGTCGGCTAAGCTGGACGAGTTACAGCGAGGCGACCGGCAACTTGAAACAACGGTCGCTCTCTGCGAAATCAGAACACAGCTGCAGGAGCTTACCAAGAGTGTGGAATCATGCCAAAGTGAAGTCTCCGAGGTGAATCACGATCCTAACATGTTCCGATCAATAAAAAAAAATATTTTTATTAATCTCTTTCCTGCTTTAGGCAGGTAACTTGAATAAGTTTTGACCTAGTTTCAGCTATACCCTTGACTCCACAATTATTTTCGCTTACGCTAACATAAACAAACGGTAGTGGTTTGATTTAATATTTATCATGCAGTTGCATCGTCCGTAAATTACCTACCTACCAGGTATCGATTGTTTTAAGTACGTCATCACTTTAAAGGTTTTAACGGTTCAAGTGTTCAGAATACTTAACCTCTTGTTGTACCTAAATGACAGGTCAAGCGCGACATGGTTGCCATCAAGCAGGAATTGGATACAGTCCAGCAGGTGAAGGAGGAAATCGAAGAGTTGCGCGAGTACGTCGACAGGCTTGAGGAGCATTCCCAACGCCGGAAACTGAGGCTATTAGAACAGGTAATCGCAATCTCAAACTATTCAATTATGTTGGTACATTAATTGCTCAAATTTTAACTAGGTATATGTAGTTAATTTACAGTGAAAATTATAAACTCAAAACATTTACTAGTAGGTACTTTTAAAATTACTTGTTCAATTTCAAAATACACTTAACAAATGTTATAGAATGATAAAAATCCTGTCATTTATTATAAAAATATTACAAATTCTTAATATAAGTACTCCGACGCAAATTCAGTGATTTTAAATGTTACCGTTATTTCCTAGAGGGCGTTAATCTCGAAAAATTACACTATGATCCATAGGGATACACAAAGAAAGGACTTTTTTAATTTTCACCCTATTCGGTTGAAACAATATTATAAAATATCATCTTATCTTATTAGGTTTATCAAATAACTCATAAATCTTTTAAAATACCTCGCGCAAAGAAAAAACGGGCGAGTGAGCTTACAGAAAGGCTAGTACATAAATAAGTAGATAGATACAATACAAAGTAGATAGAACTTAGAGATAATAATATTATGATTCCCTACTTCTTTCGAACTAGGAAACGAGGGGCAATGGGCACAGTGCGTTATTTAGTTTTGCATGTAGCCCATACATGTACCTAACTTAAAATGCTAATAGTAATTCAGTAACTGCAAATGCTAAATACTAATAAAAGTAATCTAAACTCAGAGTATGCGTCAATTAACGTTGAACGGACTTTAATGAGGTTTTCATATTCCAGGAATTAGTGCAATTATGGTGTTATCAAAGTAAGTCTGCGCTAAGCGAGAAATCCATGGTATTTGTAACAAAGGCTGTATAAAATAATTTCTAACTATACCTGATTGGTAAAATATTCGCCCGTGCACACGCGACTCAATGTAGTGTGCAAATACTATTATAACAAAATAGACCCAGATGTAATCAAATAATCCTATGAAAAATATTCTGTAAAGAAATATAGATCATAGGAATCATAGATTATTGTTATTAAGTTTCACACCAGCCCTTACATTGTTAAAAAAACTGGGATTCCTATATAATACCTTTAATCATTGAAAAAGTTCTAGGACACTTTCTTTCGTTAATCTATTACTCGACAAATACTTGACATGTCATATTGGTACGAGTAGAAATCACTAAAATACAGTCGGAGTACAGCCGTCTATTCTTTTAAGTAAGACTGCTACGTACCGGCCGGCTGCAATACGGCGCACGCATATAACTGTGTATCAACCGTTCGGCAGCTGTCCGACACAAATCACCTCAATTAATTAAGCGTCCTAATTTTATATACTTATATGTATGTAGGTAGGTACAGTTCAAATCACGATTTACTCCCTTCCTTTGTTATGTCGTGTCATCTGAAACCTACGAATACTGAGAAATTAAATACTCGTAGTTACATAACATATTATGCATGCTTGAATTTAATTATTTTCTTGCAGGGCCTAACATTCTTCTTGTCATACGCCATCTTAGCCGCGGTGCTCGGGATGCTACAGTTCGGGTACAACACTGGTGTCATCAACGCTCCTGGCAGAGTGAGATATATTATCTGAATATCCACGCACAAATATTACACTTTATCACATTTTTATTTAATAAGCTGTTTAGATATACGACCATTACTGTAAAATAAATTATGGAGGTAAAGTTTATTATTACTTCATTTTTACTTTACATGTATACTATACGTATGATCTCACAACATGTTAATTACTTTCACGTGGTTAATAACGGATAACGATCTGTATCCAAGGATATTTTATAGTTAAGTAATTTAATTTAGGCATATAAAGTATCATTTTCGTGTTTCAAGTACCTTTTCATATGCAGAACATCGAAAACTTCATGAAGGATGTGTACAAAGACCGCTACGGCAAAGACATACAAGAGGACGCCGTGAACAGACTATACTCAATAGCAGTCAGTATTTTTGCAATCGGTGGGATGCTTGGCGGTTTCTCTGGAGGAATGATTGCGAATCGCTTTGGAAGGTACCTGACTTATAATTATTATTCTTAGAATAATAGGGAAAAAAGTTGCTTGCATACTATGATGTTTAAAAATATGTCAGTGCTTGCATACAGTTTTATTGTCAATTAACTATAGATTTATAAGTACCCGGATGATTGAGCTTAGCTGAGTATTTATTATAGTACGCAATACTACCAACCTATAGGTTGGTTGTATTGTAAATAAATACCATCAAGCTATAGCTTTGATGGTATTTATTTTTGGTAATTGGAATGAATGGAAATATCATCTCATGACATTTTAATTCATCACATAAAGTGGGAGGTACACTACAGATTATTTAGCAGTTTTTCATTGCCTATAAATACGGATAAAACGATTCTTTTTAAAATGCAATTTAACTAGGATAGATTTATTGCCTCCAAAACCCCCTTCATACTAAATTTTATGAACATCGTTGGAGCCGTTACCGAGATTCAGATTATATATCTATACCTATATATTGTTCGTTTAAAGACATTACATGTAATATTCCATTTACCTAAGCTTTATGATAAATTTAATACAATTAAGTTAAATATAGGTATACCTTTTTGGTTTTTTTGGCCGTATATTTACTCGTACCTACTTACACATACATACAATTTATCGTTACAATTGACTTTTAAAATTACCACATCATAAACTTCATAAAATTGCACTATAACTGGAAAGTATTTTCTCACTAGTTGTCAATAACCTGAGTATTTCCATTTTAGGAAAGGTGGTCTCCTACTTAACAATATTTTGGGCATCAGCGGCGCGAGTCTCATGGGCTTCACTAAAATCTCACACTGTTACGAAATGCTTTTCTTTGGCAGATTTATTATCGGAGTCAATTGTGGTAACTATGTATTTGCATTTTATAGTCTTCAGGAATATTTCTCTTCTCTGAATATAAGTAAATAAAAAAATAACTTCCGAATATTACCTACACATATCGTAATATTGAGATGTTGAATCTTTTCATTTACTTTTTATTGTGGCATCACAACATCGCCAGTGATCACAGGATTAATTGAAGCCAAATTAACTGTGACCGCAACAGTTTTGCGGTCTCACTGGCGCTTACCGCAATTAATATAATTTGCATCTTACTGCGACTCAATTAATCAGCTTGCACCCTAGCTCATTTTCGTTAGATATATAATTATGGCAGTGATAGTTAATTTATTAACTCCGATTTATTAACTATCAGATGTATTGTTGTTAATATACATTTATGTGTTTTAAGGGCTAAATACGTCCTTAGTGCCAATGTATATATCGGAAATCGCACCATTGAACCTCCGTGGTGGGCTCGGCACCGTCAACCAGCTAGCAGTCACGGTAGGCCTGTTGTTATCTCAGGTGCTCGGCATTGAACAAATTCTTGGCACTGACGAAGGCTGGCCTATTTTACTTGGTAATTAAATATTGCGATTTATCTAAATCCAATTTTTATTGTTTCCTAAGTAGTGTTTATTAACTGTAATGAAACGCACTAATTTACAGTATCTCATTAATTAGAAATTACAGATATTACTCCTTCATTATCATTTACAGGTTTGGCGATCTGCCCTGCGATTCTACAACTTTTACTTTTGCCCGCTTGTCCCGAGTCCCCTCGATATTTGCTGATCACTCGTCAATGGGAGGAGGAAGCGCGAAGAGCTCTTCGACGGCTGCGAGCGAGTAATCAGGTATAAAAATACTTTATCTGTCGTTTAACTAAATAATTGATTTGTATACATGGTGTTATACTACTTTTTAGGTTGAGGAGGACATAGAAGAAATGCGCGCAGAAGAACGTGCGCAACAAGCGGAGGCTTCGATTTCAATGCGAGAGTTACTTTGCTCTCCCACACTGCGCACACCATTGCTGATAGGCGTCGTAATGCAACTATCTCAACAACTAAGCGGCATAAATGCGGTAAATTTAAAAGCCTATAAATAGCAATCATTTGAAAATAGAGCAAATGTAATTAATAATATAGAAAATAAATATTTTTTTAATTTATTTAGATATTATATAAATATCTATATGAATTTATTACTTGCAAAATGCAGGTCCTTAGGTATTCGAAAATTGTGATTTGTGATATATCTACTTAGAGTTTAGAGCTTTTAATTAAAAATTGCACGACGTTCCGAACCTAATTCTTACAAAGTTATTGAGTGGAATTAATTAAAGCTGTTTTCTGTTCTGTCTTTGTTATAAAAGTCAAACGCAATACCTACAGAGTAGTCACTATATATCTCCAGGTGTTTTACTACTCCACCTCCTTGTTCACATCGTCGGGTCTGACGGAGGAGTCGGCGAAGTTCGCGACGATGGGTATCGGAGCCATCATGGTGGGCATGACATTGGTGTCGCTGCCGCTTATGGACCGCACCGGCCGCCGCACGCTTCATCTCTACGGCCTCGGGGGAATGTTTATTTTCTCAATTTTCATCACCATCTCTTTTCTAATAAAGGTGTGTCTTAAGTAATTTTTCCACACGAGAGGCATCTAAGCCTATTTGTGACGGCTCTGTGTCCTGTTGTCTACATAGCCCCGCTAGTAGTGTGGATCACAAGCGATCACATTGTTAAGCAACCAAGGGCGCGGCCGGCACTCGGATGGCTCACCGCTAGTGACAAATGTCATGCGCTCTTCCGTGCTTCAGAGGGCATGGTTAAGCCATCGGTCCCGGTTATCGATAGAAAACAGTCGTTAAACCAGGTCGGGGGCTCTTTGGACGGTTTCATATCATCCGACACGGGTTACCCACTAACCCGTCTCTCCACTAATCCGCATTGGAGCAGCGTGGTGGAGTATGCTCCAAGCCTTCCCCGATTGTGGGGAGACCATTGCCCAGCAATGGGACATAAAAAAGGTTGAAGACAAGAGTCAAATGTTAGAAATGTTACAACCGTCTAATTAGACACTGATAATGATCAGTGTATCTAGTTTTGCTGGATACTACATGATAGTTAATTATCAGCCATTGGGACTAATTGAAGTCAGTGGAGCAAACTGCAAAAAATAGGTTGTAAATACTTCATTTCAGGTAATGGCACCTAAATGTTATGAATTATAGGAACGTGAATCTATAAGATAATATTATTGTTAATTATTAGTTTAAATGTCAAAATTTACAAAAAAAACCTTCTTAAACGTTTACGAAAGACACAATAAATTCATAACATTTATTATGTTAGCAGTAGTATAATCGCTTATGCACGCTTGATCTTCGCTTTCTGATTTTTATGACATCCCATTATTTTACTTAAAACCCACCAACCTAGTAGCTATAGTACTTACTTTTGTTTTAAAACTGCCACAGCATTAATTTTGTGTAGTAGTGTAATTAAACTTTCATTGCAATTAATTTATGCATTGGTAATTTAATGATAATTAATTATAGAGTATCCATCAATAAATTTAATTCGATAGCTCGATTGACTATAATTTTTTCGTGTATTATAAATTATAATTTAAAAAAATATTTGTTCCAAAATAATAATTCATTAAGTAGCTAAAGCATGCACGGCATAATTTGTTTATTCGTATTATTTACATCATTTACTTACACCTAATTCTTTGCTTCTGCTTAGCCGTAGTTACCCCCACCCCTCCCCTAATTCGACTTTCCTGTCACCGAAGCCGGACTCTCGGTAGGAAAGCAATGTAAATATAAAGAAATAAATTATCAGATATAAATGTTAGGTACATCACTCACAGAGCACCCAACACGTTTTTTGTTCAGTACACTAAAAGATGATCAATTGGACTCGTTAGTTTTTCACGTGGAGCTCTGGCGCACGCCTTTAACTGAAGCGAGATTTTTGTACACAATGCTGCTCAAAAGCAGAAGGCACTTTTCACTACTTATAGCATACGCAATAAAGCCAATACCTACACCGAAATGGTACTTCACTTTGTTGCTCCAGCACTATCCAGGCGCGTTATGAACGGGAGATCGTCCCGTGAGTGTGAACAGCTACACCTACAAATAGACGACAAAAATAAAACTAATACTTACACTAAGACCGACATGTGTGTGATGCGCATTTATGTTTGTGATTTATTTCTTCTCCGGTCGGTCACGGGAAAGAACATCATTTCTATCCCCTGATAGGAGTTTTTCGGATATGTGCAGGAAATGATAGACTGGATGAGCTACTTGTCGGTTGTGTCCACGTTAAGCTTCGTGGTGTTCTTCGCTGTGGGCCCCGGCTCCATCCCCTGGCTGATCACTGCCGAGCTATTCTCGCAAGGACCTCGGCCGAGTGCAATGGCGATTGCTGTCTTAGTCAATTGGATGGCTAATTTCGTTGTTGGAATCGGGTTTCCCAGCATGAAGGTATAATAACTAATCTACTATGAATCACTTATGTAACAGAAAATATTTATCAACTTAATGTTACTGGTATTTGATGGTTTAATATTAACTTTGTTTTTTGCAGGCTCTACTGGAAAACTATACATTCCTGCCTTTTAGCGTATTCCTTGCATTTTTTTGGATATTTACGTATAAAAAAGTTCCTGAAACAAAAAATAAAACCTTCGAAGAGATTTTGGCACTGTTTCGAAATTCCAATGGCAGGTAAGAAATACAATAAATAAGGTTCCATTACTTTCAATATTTTGTGTGCACATCTCGTGTCCGACAAACAATTCACATACATACCTACCACGTTTACATCGATATATAAATTTTACACTACGTAGCACGATTCACTCGAGTTCGCTATATCAACCATCGGCACGCGATGCACAAGTGGTTACCAACAAATATTTTACATGTTTATAATTCTTTTGGGTGAACATGTGATGTTATCGTTCCAACCAAATCTATGTAAATAGGAAAACGCGAGAACATCTCTGGCAAGAGCTGGGGACTGGCACAGTGAATAATTTTTAGGTACGTAGATCGCAAATTGATTACGTTTCTGTAGTTATCAAAACAACACTGCATCGAGTACGCAGTGCGAAGGTAATAGATACCTAAGATTTTTTAAGACGGAAGCGTCAATGCTATCGATTCGTCTACTATACGTGGGTTAAAATAAACTACATATGTATGTTGAGTGAAATAAATGAGAGTAATACCAGTCACGGCTGGTCCGTTCAGCTGACATTGGTGGGTGTTGTACAGGGACAGTTTCCGCGACAGCCGGCTGTACGGGAGTATGATGAATTGCGTGAACGCATTGGAGCAACAACTGCCGCCTCCGCCGCCGCCCGCGCCCGTTGATGAGAAGCACGACTCACGTGAGTGTCGCCGGAGCGCGCCGAGCGCTAGGCGGGCCTGTGGCCCTGTGAGCCACACCTGTCTCCTTGACTCCCATTATCACCACTATTCACCCACTGTCCTATTTAAAATCATCCCTTTTCTATACGTAGGTATATTGCTACCACGGTGATTGACTATTTACCTTGTCTAAATTAATTAAGTATAAATAATTTAGGTACAATGTTATGATCCTACTTTTCCTGTATTTGAAATATATCTAGCTGGTTGCAATATGGGTACGTATATTTTTAAAATATTCACAAATATCATTTTTTAACTATGCAGTAAATTTTTTTCTTAAATTTTATATCCAGCCTGCACTAGTAAGACGAGCAGAGATGAAATTTACATTTGTTGGCTCATAACCGACTGCCTACACCAAGCCAATTCACAGCACAGATTTTACTAATCAAAATCAATGCTTCATTTTATTACAAATATATATATTTGTTAAGTATACCTGTATTTGTAGTAGGTATATAATATAGTCAAGTAAGTAAATCTATTAGGATAACGTAGGTATTCCTCCAATTCACTCAAGATTAATATAATGTAGGTATTCCCAATAACAAGTGAGTTTATAGGACCCTACGGTACGGTACGGTATATTTTTTAATAAAGTATAAAGCACCCATAAAAGTATATTATAACATCCCCTTTTGGCTGATTATCATCGCTATGTAAGTGTTAAGGGCTTTAACAAAGATATTTGATATCAACAATACTGCAACAGTGGCACGCGTTGCAACCTTCTGTCCGAATTTCCGCTAAACCTAGGTTGGACTAGAAAAGTACTAGGTAGTCTAGGTATAATGCTTCACTTGGGTCGATCAAGCTTTAGCAATGTAGCAAGTAGATAGGTACAATTAGAGTGTCTTGCTATTGTCCGATTGTTTCATACATTCTTCTCACTCACAGTCCTACGAGGCACGTTTGAAATATCTTAGGTACGTACCTTCCTAATACTTAGGTAAATAGTACCTAACATTCTAAGTAAAACGGGCTGGGACAGTTGTTAAAAATGTGTAGTTATTTGATCGGACTGTTACGAGCTACTGTTCAAAAGTAGACCAATGTAGGTACCTAGTTTAAATCTCTAGCGATGAAAATTGATAGTATGAAGATTAAAATAGATGAAGGTTAGGAGAATAAACAAGGATGTTATGAATTGCAGTATCGGAGCAGTCGTCGGGTGCGGGCGAGGCGGGGCGGCCGCCGCCGCCACTGCCTCCGCCTCGGTTCCCAGCCACCGGCAACGTTTGACAATGGGAGACCGATGCGCGTGCACCGCTACTTGCGCCGATCAAGGTCGCCGCCAACTTCTTGTTTCATGGACTGAAGCGTCAAGCCGCGGGCCGAGCCTCTTATCACTACCACACAACAAATGTTCTAAATCGATGTGATTAGGTTAATAAAACGAAGCTAGTTTATAAGTCACGGCGTAACGTTAAAATAGTTCTTTAGTCTGTCATTTTATGACGTAATTTATGAAAATGCATAGGTACCGTGTAAAGTACCATCGGTTTCTTGTACCCATTTTAATTAGGTCTTCATAAACTTTTACTAAAATAAGGAATTAAAAAAATTGATGATTTAAGGATATCGGGAGGGAGGTTGGTTCTAATGTGAATCGATTGAGAGTCGAGTGAACGACAACTGTTTACACATTCTAGCTTCAGATATTACTAAAATTCACTGATAAGAACGAAGCGGAAAAGGTTATTCATTATATAAAAATATAGTAGATTTTTATCGAATACTTCTAGAGTGCAATGACGTGAGATAAGAAAACGAGAGAGTACGGAGGCCGTATCTACTTCTTTAAAGCACGGGTCATATGCCAACTAATATGTAGAAATATTAATATAAAATGGGTACGACGAGAGTAGGCACATTGTGCTTACGACAATGATAATGTTGTTGTCACTGACATGTATAAAAATACAATGTACATACATGCTGTGACTTTATTGTATTGTTAATTTTTTTATACATAATTATATTATTTTATGAATATTTATATTCTCCTTTTACTCATAATTATTATTGTTATACCTAATGATAAATTAACGTCATATCTAAAATGACCGAAATAAATATAATTACTAGGTATTTAAATTAATATAAATAAATTATTATTACCTACATTCGGACAGATACGTACAGTTTAATTGCAGTTAGAGATGCAACGAATACGAATTGAAGTAAATTAACTGACCTAATCTTTAATTGGAATCTAATTAAATGTTCAATTCTTACGTACATTAAATAATTACGTATAGGTGTTATTTATAATATACCTACTTATGCGTTGTACTGCAAAACGTTTGTTCGGACAACTAAGCTAAATTATAGCTATAATAATTCAAAAAATCATGTAAGGAAACACATTTTTAATTTAAATTGTACATATAGGTAGTAGGTAGGTATGTACTTAGAGATAAACTGATGCCCGCAACAGCCGCGCACTAAGATTTCATACAACAAAAGTCCAGATACCTATTTAAAAGTTTTTATTATAAATAAGTATTATGATTATAATTTACTATCTTAGTGGTTTCTAAAAAAATGCAAATTATTTAGCCTAAATTTAATTGCAGACTGTTTTAGTAGTAAATAACAAAATTGTTTTTATTCTTCGTAAGGTATTATATATTTACTTATATATACTTACTTAGAATCGGGTCTAAAGAAAAATAAAAACCGGTCAAGTGCAAGTCGGACTTGCGTACCGAGGGTTCCGTACAAACCTGTAGGTGTATAAAAGCGCACCCATGACGACAATCAAGTCATAATTGTTATTTTTATTAAGGTTTCCGGAATATTTTCTTTATATGCGCTATAAGACATTGCTTCCTACCAGATTGCAAGATTCTAGTTCGAATGGAAGTACCCTTTAGGTTTTGATTCCATTGCGAGTAATTGAGAGTCTGAAAATATGCGGCTTAAATTGCTGTTACTTTTGATTGCGTTGATATAGAAGTTTCATTTTGTTACAGTTTCAAGATATGATAACCTGAGTATTTGATATGAATTTCAATTTAATACCTCTAAGCGTGAGGAAAGGGGTGGTGACAGGAGGACGGACGGATAATAAAGTGATGAACCCTAAAATAAAATGAAGCGCGCATGAAATTTGCCACTAGCGGTCACCCATCCGAGTACCGGCCAAACCCGACGTTGCTTAACAATGTGATTGCTTACGATCCACACTACCAGCGGGGCTATGCGCGCTTTTGAAAAGATAAAAATATTCTAATCCGGGCTTTTCAATAAATTAAAAAAAAAAGAAAAAAATGCTTTATTTTGCTTTATCTTGATATCGCGGAAAAACGGAACTCTTTTTCCGGGATATAAAGTAACCTATGTGAATCTGTAACATAGTTTAGCAAGTTTCGTTCAAATCCGTTCACTGGTTTTCACGTAGTGCCTCCACAGATAGACAGACATAAAGACAGACAGACTAACAAAACTAAAAAAATAGAAATTTCAAAAAAATATTTAATGTACAGTAAAAATGTCTCTATAGTTTTATTATAGTATAGATAGAAGAAGATACAGTAAAAATTAAAAGTCAAATCAATCGGTACATCGATCGGCTTTAGACACTTTTGGCTATATTTGTTCGGGAGAAAAAAGCCCGCGGAATAAAACTCTCGCTACTTCTTTAAAATCAAGTATTTAAGTAGTTACACAAGGCCTATATGAACAGGAACAATCGGAGAACTAAATATAGAATAAAATTATTTAGGTAAATAGTTATTTAAGTAACGGGTAAGTAGGTATGACAACCTGTGTTGTGTAGTGGTTATCATCCTGGTCCCGTCATTCCAAGAGTCCGGGTCCGATTCCCGACGAGGTAGAGGTTGAAATGATGAATTTAGATTTGTGTTCCCGTTCTGGGTGTTTGTGGTTGTCTTTGTTTAATATATGTCGATCGTACCCCCGACACTGAGAATCCTAGTGTGGGGCTGTGAGTGTGAAGCGTTATTTAAGTAAATTGTGAAGTACCTACCTACCAAAATTTATGCTTATTGTCTTACTGTCAGCACCTCTTTTGTCAGAAAATATAATTTAATTTCACAACAGTTTTTATCGTCTATCCGAAAGGAATATTTAAATAACAATGATGGACAACAGTTTTTATCGTCTATATGCGGAAAGAATATTTAGATAACAGTGATAGAAAATAGGAATTTATCATGCAATTGCTTGCACACAACCACATGCCTATGTTTTTTGCATGTAGGTAGATTATGATTAGTGAGTCCAGACAGAATTATATACCGACACTATGTGCCGACATTTTTAAATTAATATTCCACATTCGTTGATGGGTTTTGGAGTTTTTATTAAAGGAACACATTTGTTTAGCAATAAACAATCACTTTTCAGGATGTTAATTACTTAGGTAACATAAATTTCGATCCGTCATTAATTAATTGTCATCTATGTGCCGTAATATTACAATCAATTAGGTACCCTTAAAATCACGTAGTTATTTATACACAGGAAACTACAGTTAATAATAAAACGGGAGATTTATTATAAACTGGCGATATCTATGTGAAACTATATACACAATTATAACACCTAAGTACTTATTCGTTGCATCACTAATTTTATTGCAGTGGCGGGAATTGATAATATAAAAATATTGTAATTTATTGAAAGCAACATAGAAAATCTTAAATAATTTACACAGTTCGAAATGCTTATTTTCAGTAATTACTTATTTAGGTACCTATAATTTGTTTCCACACCTATAGACAAAATAAATTTTTAGCAATAAGTGATAATAAAAAAACATATTATCTTTTTAATTGATGAAAAAGAATAGATTATGGTAAGTTATACAATTTGTGAAGACTTTTAAGAATGTAAAGCTTTTAAACTTATTATATGCCCCTAGAAGACGAACTAACTAACGTTTCATTGTTTATTAATTAGGGTTCAGTAGTTACTACAGGGTTGTAGTCGATCTGATCGCCCCGTGCATCTCTCAAATGCTCAATTCAATATTAAGACTAGAGGTTCCGTAGCCTATCGCGGTCTGTGAAGATAGCACGGCCTAAATGTATATGTGACTGTCTAGGCGTCGCAACGATCACTGCTCATATATTTTTATTAATAATAAATTAACCCGATTTGTCAACTACTTTATCTTTATTCAACGAAATCCACGTCCGCTATGCAATTAAAATTCTAAAAAAAATGTAGAGAACGTATTTTAATGTGATACATTTAGTTTAACTAATAAATTGAGCATTTATTGTTTAATCGTGTGCACAAATTTCTCACCAAATAATTCATATTTTATCGCACAATATCCTATCCTAGGTTCAAATTAAGTAATTGTCAAACAATTACCTATAATACCACTAGTACTTCTCTGTTTATATTTTAAGGTAGAAAAAATTTTACTACCTATCTACCTACTTATTGACTTCGTTAACTAACATTTTATCCGCGGAAATTAGTCTCTTATTCGTAAAGTGTGGATAACGTATTGATAATGAACTAGCTATAAAAATTTCCGATGGTACTTAATATTATGTGAATGCTTGTAGATGCATATTCGAAGGATCCGAAAGAGGACAAGTCTTACAACCGTCTTAATCCAGAAATGGTCTCATATTCGGTGTCAGTGGTCTTTAACTGTTCGCGTAATTATCACTGCCTTTTTGAAGAATGATATTGTACCTACCTATTCCATACTATGTACCTACCTTATGATCATAAAAATACAGAGTTGTTGTTATTAAGCTTCAAGTCTTCAGCAAAGTAAAAAGATTAATGCCTTTTTGAAATGTACATAATTGACCAGTAGAGGCATTTTCTTACTTAGTTTATTCATCACCATCATACCACTTATTATTATAATTATCTGTGTAAATCTAATTTCTATGTTTAAAAAGTATTATACCAATAAACTTATTTTCGTTTCTAATTTCGTGATAAAATGTACCTAATTAATAATATTGTACTTCACAGTACTTCTTGTTGTATTAATTATGGAATGCAATTTTATTACTTAAAAATTTAATCATTAAATAAGCATTGTTTTATTACAGGTGATCTAACAGGTAGGACGTCGTTTTTTAATATGTTACGTAAATGAGTAAAAGCATGAGTGTTAGTTAATAAGTTGATAGTTAATAGGACGTATAAATGCGATATTGTAGCTTTATTATAATACAATGTGTTTATTTATATGTAAATAAGATAAGAGTCAAAGAGTCGTGACGACGCTGGCGCTGGATGCACGGGGGGACAGGTTGTGCGAGCGAATCCCCTTTCGCTAGTACAAGACCCTAAATCCTTCTAAAGCACTATCCACAGTTATTGCCACTAATATCTGAAATGCATTTAAGTTTCAAAAGCGGAGGTTACTCCGTTATTGTACAAAAGGAACTTGTAAAATTTTATTGGAACTAATACTTGTTATAAAAACATTTAAAATACACAAACGCGCATTTTTATTTCTTCTTTATGAAACCCTATCATGGTAGTAGTACCTAATTCTGCTGTAAAGCCAACGATCGCTCGCAGCGAGACAATTATTTGCAACATTACTTTACATAATTATATTATGGTAAATGAGTACCGCGCATAGCCCCGCTGGCAGTGTGAATCGCAAGCGATCATATTGTTAAGCAACGTCGGGCGCGGCCGGTACTCGGA
>DWQK01001100.1:0-16879 GCA_018231225.1 Noctuana stator
CCAACTGCGGGTTATAGGTCTCCTCTCACATATCGTTTTTTGGCCATGGCCCACCAAACGCGCTAGTGAACTTTACATGCAGTTTGAGAAAACATTATACATAGCTTTATTTACTACAGTGAAACAAATAGAAGTGTAATAGGCAAACGCGAGAATGTAGGAGAAATATGTCGTTAAATAAGAGATTCTCGCTACAAATAACTTTAGCCGGTCCGCGTCTGTGACAACTGGTATGGCTTCTTTCAATGCGGTTCAGTAAATTCTAGTAATTCTAGTACATTTTAATACAAATAGAATGTTATATATAAGCTGCACATTAAAAGTTTTCTATAAGTATATTCATTTTTGGTAGGATAAGGTTTTGGTTTTGAGTGTCAGAAAATTAAATTTTTGAAAACATTTAAAAAGATCAAAATAGTATTTTTAAATTGACTTATATAGATATAGTGAGACTTTTGTGTGGCACGATCCTTCATAAGAAAAATAAATAAATTTTTAAATAAGTATATCACTTTGTTGTCGATCCGTCTGTGTCAAGACAATGTTTCTTAGGAACCTGTGAAGGTATCAAGTTAATATAATTCCAAAATTTCAGTTATGTTAGCTATCGGAGTCTCGAAAACAATAAATTTTTACTCGTAAGGCAATGCGATCAAAATACGACATGCAGATTTAGCCCATGCTTGTACTCGTAAATTATGAAAACTCCAGAACCATTCTTCGAGAACGGGCTTGATGTGTTTCGTTAATGCTTAATACATATTCATAAGTACCTTGGTATTTTACCAGAAAATATCACTGCTCATTAAATTAGCAAAACAAAAACGTTAATTGCGAAAACCAGCAAAATGTAATATCATTATTGTCCACATGAATTTTGGATTTAGTAAATTTTAAGTTAATTTTAGTAAAGTATTTTGTAAGACAATTTGTAGAGACAGTAGAATAATTTTCAGAAAATAATATAAGAGATTATCATATATTATATTTATATGTTGAAAAATTTGTGAAAATATTCCAAAAGTAAAAAAAAATGTTTTCCCATAAAAAGTGGCGGTGGATTTTGACGTTTCCTACATTTCATCGAATAGCATGTTACGAAAATGTTTAGTCGTCTATGAAAAGATGGTTAATTTTCAAGCGAATAATATGTAAATATTGAGTTTTGTGATGTCAATATAATTTTGGTTGAATAAAACATTTAAATGACATCATAAGGCCGATTACAGGACGGCGGACTTAGCCTTTTAGGTCACAGAACTGGCACAATAAGACAAACCAACATTATTTCAAATTTAATCGGGCCACAGAATAATCATCACTTCGATCTGAAGTACGTTTTAGGTGTATTTTATATAAGGGCCTTGTAATGGTATGTGGTCCGCGTTGCCTTCTTAAAAACGAGAGTCTCCAACAGATTTCCAACAGTATCTACATAGGTACATATATTACTTATTTTCACTTATGTAAATTATAAACCATAGCATTATCTAATATATAAAATTCTCGCGTCACGGTGTGCGTCATTGAACTCCTCCGAAACGGCTCGACCGATTCTCATGAAATTTTGTGTTCATATTTGGTAGGCCTGAGAATCGGCCAACATCTATTTTTCATAGCCCTAAATGTTAAGAGTGGTCTACGTCTTAGTTTTTTATGTTTTATGCGGTACGAAGTTCGCAAGGTCAGCTAGTTATAAATAAATATCTGACACCTCACTATACCTACTGCTTCAAGCGTGAGAAAAGTAGCATGTCAACCTAAAGTTCACTATCAACGGGAATACAAGCGCTTATGAAACCTCTCTGCTATAAATACTCACATGTAACAGGTACAACTCACTCATATGACAGCAGGTATGCATGGTTTATCAATATGCGAACAAGTGTTCATGCCTGTTGCTATGATTCAGGCGGTCTACAGCAAGTTCTGGCGGCAGACATTAATTTTGTGCAGTTGACCTGTTTAGCGTATCGTATAGACCGTACCAATGTTATTAGCGTTAATAATATATTTATACTGATATGAATCTGAATATAAAGTTACAAAACTCAATATGTATTTCAAATTATTTGACTGGAAATAAACATGTTTAGTTTTACACCGCTGCTTGACTAAGTAAATACAGTAAGACACAGTAACAGAGAACGGAATACGAAACATGTTTTTTTTGTGACTATTCCATCAGTGCAATCACCGTCTATTAAGATTTCTTTAACATGTTGTCGTACTTCTGGTTAGCAGTAGAAATCTAAATAGATACTAAATGTTCTATGTGCTATGGCGTGAATGGCGAGGACTTCGTGTATATTTGTGTCAAAGAGGATTTCAATATTGTCGGTTAGATAGTAAAAAGCAGGATACCTTTTCGCGTCTACGCGTCAGTAAAGGCATTACTGGAATTGTATTTCGTTTTTTATTTATCCACAGAACATAACTATTATAAACATTATTTTCGTAACGAGTATTATATTTAATTTTTGAATTGGAATTTCTTTGGATCTAATAGAGAACGATAAAGTTAGTTCAAAGTGATATTTATTGTGGTAAAATGTAAAAATCCAAATAAATGTCACAAACAGGATCAACATTTTATTTTAATTAGTAGATTCTCACGGGTCGGAATTCGACCGTTGTTCGTGTACGACCTTCTGTTTAAGTGTTAACTTTTTTACTCTGCTTTTACTCGCCCAATACAAGTTGTCTTCGTTAATAATTAAAGAAAACTACCTATAACTAGATGTAATAACTTTATAAAAAGTATGTATTATAATGTAATAAAGTTTATTAATTATTTCGGCGATCAATAAGAATAATCAATAAATAAAGTAATAATATGTTTGTATGTATGAACATAGATATAGATAGGACTTCACTCCTATTTGAGGTTGGACCTAGGTGTCTATGGATTGCAGTGACTGATTACTTAATAAAGTGTTTTGATTTTTACCTTTTCATTTTGAGGCTTAGTTTACGACCTGGTGCGTCGACGACAGCTGACAATACCTGCAAAAGAGAAAATAATATCAATCGTAAATATTGTTACAGCTATAGGACCTAATACTGAATACATGAAATCTATCCTTATTTAGAATTTCATTGCTTAAGATATAAATACCATGTATTCTTGAAATAAAAATTTCGTAATTGTTATGTTAGTAATTTGCTTGTACGCTAGTAAATTACATAAGCTTGTTTACAGTAAACATAATTCCACCGCTTTAATCTTGAATGACCACTGCCTTGATAATTTTTACTTCGATTATTCTCGATGAGAAATTCTAATGACAATATTTTATGTTTCGCCATGTCCAGTCAGTGTGTTAAGCCATGAATCTTGTTAAATACTCGAAAGAGAACTCGTCAGAGGCAAAGCCCATTGCCTACTCTGTTTTAACACATACCTACACACGTCGGAAATGAAATTGAATTTGCTGCTCGAATGCAGTTGCTCGTAGTTTAGTTCGCTTAAATACAAGGAACATGATGTAAAGGACGATGAAAACAGATTTTATACTTTACTACAATTACTATTTGGATTATTTTCGACCAAAAGGCACTGCGTGTGTGTATGTATGTCACAAATTAACAAAAGTGGTCACATGTCATAAATGTTATTATTTATGGGAACCAATTAATGAATATTTTAATACAAAATGCCTCAACTAATCGACTCAGCTACCATCTAAGGAATGGCAACGTTTATAATAAATGACCCTGGTCCACCATCCATCCATACAAGTCCTCCGTGGATGGAGCGGCTGTATTCAAGGATTTCTAGGAGGTGTAGTTTTAAGTATTTTAATCTACATTTCTCGAGCTTACTACGTGAATTATGTATTTTAATCTATTCGCCATCATTTTGAGCTCACTATTCAGTCAAACAAGTTTTCTTACGATATTTTCCATCCGAAAGAAGACGCTTAGTAACAATAAGCGCATACAATTGAGTACAACTTGATGTCAAAATTCATCAAGTGTCTCTTTTTTGGCCCGCTAATGGGCACGCGTCTTTTGTCACAACCGAGGAATGCTTTGAGCATAATTTAATGCGCTGCTCCAATGTGTAATGATAGAGACACGGCCAACCCGTGCGGATGTTGTCAAATTGCCCAAGAATTCTGCAAAATTTGGACTGGCATGGTAACTACTACACCAAACAGGTTGTCAATAAATAGAAAAAGTCTATTTCATAACAAACATTTACAAGATTTCTCATTTACGTACCACTCCAGCCACTTAAGTTTTAAAGAAAAAAAAAATTCTTATTCACAACTTATAAACTTTTCTTATTCAGTTCAAGGAAACCATACAATGTCCATCAAACGTCTACTTAATAAGTTACTTTCAACTTTCCTGTAAATCCAACTGTTTCAAACTTCGTCGTGAAGTTGACGTCTATAAAATAGTTAGTGATAGAACTAGCTTTTACGGAAATATTTCTGGAAGGCAGTTATAAACAAAATAGAAAACGGGAAGTTTAATGTTTTGTATTCAAAGCGGCGATAGGTATCAGTTTGTAAATATAACTTTAATAGATAAATCAGCATGACCATTAACCCATAACAGACCCAAAGCAGGGTACAGGTCTCCTCTCAACAGTGAGAAGGATAATAAATTCCACATGCCTTTTGAGAACTCTTAAGGAAAACTCCGACATACCAACAGGTTTTGTCATGATCTTTTCCGTCGCCATTACCTACAGCTAATGACACATTACTTATTCATCACTTATTAGTTACACTTAGTCATTCATAGGTACCTATATAACTTAGAAAAGTAATTGGTGCGCTGAACGGAATAGAGTACATACCTACTAATATAGAGTAGAATATACTGATAGGATGAAACTTAAATGTTACACGCATGTTCTACTAAATAGTAGTTATCGTTTCTGTTCAGCAACAATGTAAGAGTGCGCTACTCTCTAATGTCAGTTATGTACGGGTTACGTGGAAATATCGCTATGAAATTAAAACTTTGCTGGAGATTTTACAATGTTTTTATTATTTTTCATATTCACCTATAAAGTTTTAACGGCACACGGCAATTACGTGGTGAGGTGGCAGATACATTTTTAAATTGAACGGTCTCGTAGTGTAGGCAAATGTTAAACGCCGCTAACAAATTAACCACTAACATTTAGTTAAGTGGTTTGAACCGCGTTATGTCGTCGCAAAATAATGTTAAACTGACGAATGAGCTACGATGCGATAGACGGCCACACAATACAAGGATGCATATTGCATGCGTCAAACTTATAACACCCCTCATTCTGTGTCAGGGGTAAATAAACTAACACGAGTTTATATGCAGGTACGGGTATCGTGTTTTCAACCTGAAAGACTGAATATTCTCACACGTATACACGTAAATGCCGATACAATGTTGGCAGAATAAATGGTTCTATCGCACACTAAATGGCTGTTCTGAACAAAGTTTTTATGTTCGTACTATTCATATATTCTAGTTTCTAGGCTGTGCAATAATAATATTAGCGATTAGTCCGGTAAAGGGTCCGGTAAAGGTGAATAGTTAAAAAAAATTGCATTCATTTCCGTATTTTAAGCCTCTATGGTAAAATAATTAAAAACTGAGAAATGCGGATTTTATTATTTGTATTAGTAAAGGTATTTTGTAAGTTTCAAGCGAATCGGGTGAAAATAAAAAAAAAGTCCGTACAGTTTTTTCGTCGTGTATCCCTACGGAACCCTAATAATTTCTGGGATAAAAAGTAACCTATATAATCCGGCATATAGGTAATAAGTTTACCAAGTTTCGTTCAAATCCATTCACTGGTTTTCACGTGATGCCTTCACAGACAGACAAAAGTTTAAAAAATATGTTTTAGGCTTCTATATCGTCAATAAAGCCCCCCCAATCCCCTTCCCCTATAGAAATTTGGAAAAATATTTCTACAGTTTTATTATAGTAAAGATAGATAATAGCTTTGTTATTTTTATGTATTAAAAACGTTTAAACCTATCAATCGATAAAAAATTTATAAAATATACGCTATACTGCCATGCATTATTTTGAACAAGTAATAATAATAATGTGAGAATCGATTCGATTCGGTTGAACAAGTATCTTTTATATCAATTAGTGACTGACTAACAAACCAACAAAACTTACAAACATGATAGAGAGTCGATTGTTGGAATACAAAAGCTTGCGAATTAGGTTAGCGATAACAAAAATATACCACAAAGGCAACGCAATATACACTTGAGTGTGACGTCAAAATTATCAAAGAGGAGCGTGGCATTTTCTCCAGATGAAATTGAATTAACCTCTCCCTTGAACATTGTCTAGAATTCTAATCATTATGTACACCTTTTCTCTCTTTTAAAATAGGGCCTATCTTACTGGCTCGGAAGAAAATTGGTATTGGTGTACAGTAAATTGATGGAATGCATGTATTTTATTTTGAAATATACTAATTTAAATAGAAATTACTTCAAAAAAGATATATTATTATATATATGATATTCCTTTGTATAATTGTGAAATTATGTTATGTTATTGTTATTTACTCTACTAGTTGCGGGTATTTTTTTATGATAGGTAGATATGAAAATGTAATATGTGTGTACCAAAATAGATACGTAACTATCGAGATACGTGTGATAAAATATAGTCTTGTCAGTAAGCCGAAGTTTAAATTATAAAGTAATACTAATTATCATTATCATAAAATCTTTTGTTCTGTACGGCGCTGGACAATATTCAAACTTTAAACAAAATTTAAGTTTAAAAAGCATCTCTTTAGGGACAATACTGATAAATTAGATTGCTGATACGACATATGAGACAAAATGCTCTCAAAATATGCATTAGTTACAATTTTAGTTTATAAAAAACGCATTCGATTTCAAGATTCTCTTAATGTAATGATACCCTGATCATATTTTTCTTAACAATCAAAATTCGTACTAAAAATAAGTATTCAGAATTTTGATCGTAACTAAGAGCTTAGTTACGATTAAAACTCTGCATATTTTTATTTACCACAGCTTAATAAGCGTGGGTCAATGTTATTTTTATCGTACGTTTTAATTTGTGGTAAACCAACACGCAATTCACAATAGTAAGTAGGCGCTTGGGTCCATTGACTGACGCCACGCTAGCTAACAACTTAATATGAATAATGACCGGAATCAAGAGTATTAAAAGCCGTTCGTGTCTGTAAAAATTACGAAATGTATTTACGCCATTCAGTTATTATCTAATTATGCACAACGCACCTATAGAAAAAACCACAAACATATTTTTGGACACCCCTGTGTCGCCGCTTACTCGTAATTACGAACAGTTTGCTTAAGATATCTTCTCTAGAAGGTACACTAAACTCAATGGCTTACGCACATTTTGTATTACTAATGGACGTAAATCAGAAATCATAATTTTTGAATAACAATTCTCCTATTTTATGACGGCACAAATTTAAGAAAGATTTAGGCCGTGTTCAAACCAAATTGACTCTCAGCCGCCGACGATACGTTATGACGTTATACGTAGACTTATAATGTTTCTGTCATAACGATAATATGATGATCTAATGTTTCCTATCTTTTAAAGAGAAATAACTAAACACATTCAACTGAAGTTAATATTTAGGTTACTTCGAATGTGTGTGACGACGTCAGCGTTCGGGGTGAGCGGCAAACATTCCAATTACGCGACGCGACTCCGCAAAAAAGTTCTGCTAAACATTTCGGTTTATTGATTTAATCATTGCTTGATATTTTAAAATTCGTATAAGAAATCTTTATAAATTAGTGTAAATATGCCTAGATTTTATGGGTAAGAAAAATTTAAATGTAGGTATTTTATGTAGATACTCGAGATTGATGTAGTTATTGCTTTTCACGATTATACTCGCAGAGGTAAGGAATTACTTGGTCAAAAATTGGAATTTCAATACCGAGTTGCTGCCGGAGTGTACAACAAAACCTCACAATAGGTATGTACGAGTATAACTGAACCATATAGAATACTCCCAGGAAGTTACATAGTTAGTTACTACTTTAGCTACTAAAAGTCGGCAATAACTATGAGAAGCTTAGAAAACAATTTTTGATCATTCAGAGTACAAAAGCCGTTTCGCCGGGAACGTATCCTATTAAAAAGCAATTTTACAGGCGCTTCTTTATAAATGAAATAGGATTAGCCTTTTTGCGTTCATGGTAGCCAGCTTATCAGAAAACAAAAGCCAAATAATATTATCAACAGTTTTTTTCTAAAGAAACCAATCTTATCCGAGATATTTTTTTAAGAATTCCCTACTGTACCACTTACACTCCCTCACAAGTAATTACAGCGCCTCCAAATCCTCCTCAATCGTATTATAGGTATTTTGAAGGTGTGATCAAAGTTCGACGTAATCACCTTACCTGTGACTTAAAATAACTTATTTCACTCTCGTCTTTCGTGATTATTTCGTCTTACGAATTGGAGAACTGAGAAAATTAAAGATGTTCTAACTTATTTTGTTGAAATACCTACTTGGCATTTAGTTAAATTAAGTTCATCTTAGGACAGGAACATTCTAATATTAAGTTAATATAATTTGATTTCATTTTTTAATGACTACCTCGCTTCTCTACTGTTATATAGTTTTACTATAAATAGGATAATCCTACCGTCATTTTTTGGCAAAATTCATTCCAAAACAGACGAGTACCCTCATCATCATAAAAAACAATGCAACATATATTATATTATAACATTTGTCAAAATTATCTAGTGTTACTAAAAGTTTATTGACCGATGATTTCGCGAACATCGACCGCGATTACACAGGGGCCGTGGCCGGTGCGATTCTGAGAACGCGCTCATAAGGGTAAAATTCATAATAGCTTCCAAGTTATAGGGGAGCGCTAACCACTCCTATGTATTTGTTAAGCAAAACATATTATCTTGATTTTCTTTTTCTCATGTTCCTTTAAGCAATCCTTATGTAAAGCTTATTACATAAACAACTCGAGGTTAAATAAAAAATAAAATTTTCTAATTCCACAACGCATGTTAAAAGATCGTTTGCTACACTTAAAAGCAAATGCAATCTCTACTCGTGTACTTTTCAATAACAGTTTGTAGAGATGGTATGAACATTATTTACATTCGTAATATCTCAAATGCGGCGTCGTATTTAACTGAACTATTTGGTTGCAAACGTAAAGGGGTGTTGTGCAAACAGTTTGCGAAGTTACCTAGACGTGAACACCTGTAAACTCGTATGACACATTTAACTTTGAACCGTTTAACGCTCAGCTTTCAAATGAAAGTGAAGTTTAGAGTGGAATATTAGTTATTAGGATTATTTATTTATTATTAGCTGGCCAGGAAAACTTGGTAGGTACCGCCTAAAAATAAAAAAAAGGAAAACTCAAAAACAAAGAAATGAAAAAAGACTTTACTTGAATTTAATTTGATTTCTGAATTGCTTTAAAATTTAAATGATTTCTGAACGACGGGACGAACATGAAATATTTGACTTGTAAGAATATTTTCTAAGGGAAACCGATATTGTTGATTTTACTATATTCCTAGCATTTTTTTTTCATATTTACTCATCTTTTAAACCTTTCCTGGACTTCCACAATTAATTCAAAACTAAAATTAGCCTACCCGGTTCACCCGTTCTCGAGTTTTAGCGAGACTAACGAACAGCAATTGATTTTTATAGCATATATTATTGCTATATAGCAGAAGACGAAGATAGAAGATTTATTATTAGAGAGGATTAATATAAAATCATTTATATTTTTGCCCTAAATTAGGAGTTGGTAAAGGACGCAGGATGTTCAGTGGTCTATGGTACCTAAATATGTTAATCCTTAGATTTTACAAGGAAAAATTTGTAAAATTATCAGTGCTTTCTATGTTTATAAAATACATCTTAATTAAAATAAGATAATGTTTCGAATACTGAGTGAATTTTTATAAACCTTTTATATCACAATGTTATAACATAAACACATATTCATCACTAAAGATATATAAAAACAGGAGACAGCGACGGGTCGGGAAAGGTTATGCCCAGATTCCTTCGCGATTTATTGCGTTTTTAATGAATACGGTGTGAGGTATAAATTATAAATGACACTTATGTAACCATTCTTTTCTAAAAGCTTCGGTACATTTACTTAAACTTGCAAAACAATTTTTCATCAAAGTTGGTTCTGTCATATTAATAAACAGTCAAGACTACGTGTAGTGACACGAGTAATACGTGTAGTGTAAAACAAAAAAAAAATTAAAGAAATAAATAAACTGAATTCTAATTAATAAAGTAATATTTAACAAAAGAAAACTATAAAAAGAACTATATTTTTTTTTGAGATTGGTGTCAGCATTTAAGAAAAGTCGGTGCATATAAAATAAGAAAGTGTTAAAAGAATTCGGTTTCACACGACAATGTGGCAGGATTTTTCCGGTATATTTTTTTTTCGGTATATTTTCATTCGTTTTACAACGAATAGCCTCAGTTTTCATGCAGTTTTCATCCGTCAATTACTCTGACTGGACGTCCATGATGAGTCCGCTATCGAATACCATTATTCAATTAGTCAAACGCGCCGGTAATGGACACGAAATTAATAATGGACAAAAACATATTTTGTTTAATAAGGAAAAATTTCAGTTTTTATATATATGCAACCTGTCGAAGTATGTTTTACACTCGACATTCTTTTTGAAGTGCTGGCGTGTTTAAAAGAATGAAACCTAATATTCTGATCTATATCTTTTAGAGATATAGAATTTTTTTAAAATTTGTTTTGAATGAGTATTGTTTGTCTTGTAAACGATGAAATTCTTTCTCAAAATTTTGATTTTTGATTCGCTTTGTACCCCTTTTTAATTAGTTCATGATTGTTACACTTAGGGAAATTAACCAACTTAACTTTACCAATAATAATAAAATTATTATTATTTATGTGCTAAGTGGTTTTTACAACATTTTATAATGTTGGCAAAATGATAACTACTTTCAAATTTTGCTTAAAGTTACTATGAACAGTAGCTAACAGCGTAATTGCTAAGAACGTGTATCGTTTAATTTGTTTAACTAATGCTCAAGTGAGCTGGATAAACTTAGATTGTCAAACTTTCATTTCAGTGTTTCAGCGGTTCACCTTCCGGTACGTAGCGTAGGCACAAGTTAGGTTAGCCAATTTCCTACTTGTTAATATGCTGTTGTCGTCTATTGCCGTTTGACTTAGTGTCAAGTTATTTAACAAGTTTATCCGTGTTTCAGATTTAAATTTTACGATATAAAAAAAGCTTGTAACTAATATAACCACACACATTGAATTTCCTATATCGAACTTGATCTTATGAGCATGGATGCCGGAGTTACGTTATTTATAACCATTTCAGTATTCATGAGTAGAAACATATGACATAAGGCTTCTCTTCTATTCATGTATTGCAGTGCCCAGTTAATATGGTGGTCTGCATGCTCGTTTGCGTCACGACTGCATAACGGTTTAAATTGATTACTTGATACATAAGTTATTTCTACTTAAAGATTAACAACATTTGTGTATAGGCTAGATGAATGTTGGTACTAAGAATGAAAGTAGGTGTTGCCAGGTTATAATGTTTCCAGTACCAGTTGCAGCACGCACACCTAATTGCTGCATATTTTACAATAACTTAGTTTACTCGTAAAATAGGTTAATATTGAAAATCCACAATATTTTAATGAATACTTTTGGATGTGGTAGTAAGCATAAGGGTAGGCATAATGTACAATATAAAGTGCTCCGTAATAATAATTGTATTAGCTCGGTTCTTTCCGATGGCAGATTATAAAATGGTTATAAATAAGAAATGCACGTGAAATACATATTTCTTGAATGTTACCTACAAACCATGCTGATAATCCGCCCTCAGAGAAAACCTTGTTTGAGCGCTCAAGCGGCGACAAAGCAGACGGGTCGCTATCGTTTTGCATATCATTTTCACAACCATTTTCACACATACGTGTGTAGCAGAAAATGGCTGATAGCAAGTAAACGTATGCTATCTATCAAAGTAAAGCTTTACTACATAGCAAATAATGTAATTTACATAGGTACTTATAATATTAAAGGAGTGCCGAGAGTTTTATTTCGCCGCCAGTTTTCTTCTGAACTACAAAAAAAAAGCGAGCAAACTCTTTGATATATTCGACTTTTTAAATGTAAATAATATCTTACATTTGAGTATCAGTTTAACTAAAATTAAAAAGAAAAAACTTTTTGCTCACTCCAATAGATAATATGGTTATCTAAGTGATATTGGTAGCTGCATTTAAATTTGTTTGAGAGTAATATGTTTAAGAATGATAGTGCGACGGGAACTGCACGCTCAATATAGGGCATAAATAAGTGCAAGTCTGTGATATATTCGGAGCGTGCAAGTCTGAACCAGAATTCCTGTGGCGAACTTTGCGTTTGCATCGTAATACGAGTATTTAATTTTCAAGTAAGAAACAGTAAGAGCTCAAATAGTTCACATCATGCATTGCTTCTTTGTGGAACTTACCAGAGTTAATCAGCGTTGTCAGTTCGGAAGTTCACAGCATAAAGTTAAGTGGAAAACGCAAATGCTTTATGTCAAAGATGGTTCATCTATGTTCAAAAAGAGACTAATAAGGAATTTTCGTTATGCGTTAGATAGAAGTTTCGCAATACTGTTACAAACATACTATTGATTCACAAAACAAAAATATTTCTGATATATTTCACTTATAAGTAGAGGTTATAAAATAGAGTAATATCGATGCGCTCCGTTACTATAATATTTTTTTACTCGTAGCTTACGAGTAAGGTTGCTGAGTAGGGTGGTCGGAAATAGTCGATCAATGACGTGTAGGTTATCGTAATGTAGAACACGCGTTATAATAAGCTTTTAACTACGGCATATTGAAGGAAAGGTTAGTAGTTTAAATTATTTTTTTCCTGATAGTAAATTATGAGCTATTTTACATTTTTATTAACTCTCTTTGGTGTATGTCTGTTCGGGTGAAATATTTTATATTATAACTAGCTGTGCCACGCAGTTTCATCCGCGTTAAAAATGGTGACGTAACGCTTGATAGCTTATAACCTTCCTCATTAATCAGACACAAAAAGAATTTTTCAAATCCGTCTTGCACTTCCAGACGCGCGTTCAAACAAACAAACAAACTCTTCATCTTTATATATTAATTTGAAATAGATTAATTTTAAATTAACGTCCTGATGAATTAGAGATTTTATATAACTTGTATATAAATAGAAACTGGATGAAAAAAATAAACGTATAAAAAAAATGTAATAAATTTCAAACTAACTTATCGATAAGCAAGAGATTTAAAATTTTACGTACAATTATTTAGGAACTAAATGTCAATGCGAGAACTTTAAAAGAAGACGAAAAAAGACTATAAAAAATCGAATAATAAAATTCAAACTACCTTATTCCGTGCAATGGTTAAATTAAAGTGAAATGTTTTTTTTTTTTTATGTGGCGTCGCAGCAAACGCGCTACAAATGCACTCAACCTTACGTTAAACATTGTATTTACAATTTCCTTTCTTCCACGTAGTGCATAACGATTCAGTGGTTTTGAAACGTAATTTAATAATAAATTCAACAGTAAGAAATATCTTGGCATAAATTCTACTTGCCACTTGTTGCATTCTTGTTTTAGCGACGGAGCTTTGTCAGTTACAAACTAACAAAATTAGGAGACACAAACTTTTTTCAAGAAATTCTGTTACGGATATATAAACTTTGTCACAAGCTTTTTTTTCGGTAAAACAATTGACTTTTGAGAAATAAAAGCCTACGAATGCAAATGCATTATTAATTATTATCTGTTTGAAGGCAAACTGTGAATACGAAGAAAAGGGCAATGCAATTGTTTTTATAATAAAACATAGTTCTTACAGTTTCTTAACGATAGAAGTAGTATTAAAGAAATAACTTTATCTCCAAGTTATTATATAAATACCCAAGAGACGTATATGTGAAAGATCTTAAAAGAAAACAACACAAAGCGAGCTTATTGCAGAATTGCTTTTCAACTTCTTTAAACTTTATTGTTATTAAAAATACTTTAGATAGATTGGTAAAGCTTTTAGGACATATTTATAACTCCTATCGTTCCGTATTTATGAAATGCTGAATGTTTAATTTAAAATAGTAATGCTTTAGCTACATTTAGGGTGAGTTTTACCGTTTCCGTGTCCCGGATTTTTGTTGCACGGTTTTTTAAATATAGGTAATTGGTAGATTAAGCACTCAAGCAGCTGGTAATTTATCGGATGGTAGATTAATAGGTTATTAAATTATATATGTGGCTAAAAAATGGATGTTCCAAGTGACGTGGACGAATCAGACAGTATAATGAAACAGAAGAGACAAACTTTATCTGGTAAATAACTATCAGGAACTTATCGGAAACCAGTGAAACTGGACCTTAATCTACGTAACTGACATAACATTGTAGCGATGCTACGAATGTGTTTACAGTTCTAAGCGGCCTACGCCGTAGCCACAGCGACAATATTTCAAGCACACTATGTAATATTCGCAAAATTGGTACCGTTGGTAGCTGCAAAATTGCGAACGTAGGCGTATAATTCGGAAGCGCGGTGAAGTACCGTTTATATGATCCCTTCAGGCTGTTTATTATTGTTTGAAGAGACCAATGTCTACCAGTGGACATAAAATGATTGTGGTCGCTGACACAGATGTAAATCGAATCTATGGTCGAGGATACTACAGATAAGACACCTAGTTTCAATGTTAAGAACATAATATCATATTATATCATTACATTACGTACACAAGAGACCTTGTATATTGTTGAGTATTTTGAATGAACTTAATTGTTGAGACCTTTAGTTGGAAAATAACTCAAGTAATTCAAAATATATCAACAAATATGATTAGTACAGTACGATAAACAAAAATAACCGAAGTACATTATACGGTCTATAGAAATAATTCAGAATAGATTTATTATTGGGTATCGGCCTTTTATGATACATTTGTGTAGGCTGATTTGTGGATTCACGCACTTTTATATAGTAAATGACATGTTGTGTTATGAGTAGATATTACAAAAATTAGGAGAAATTGTACGTATAACTTCAAAAAATTACTTCTTTCTCTATATTTTTTATTTTATTTTGTACATTTTCGATTAAATGTTAGATCATCTGAAACTAATATCGTTTTATATTGATATTATACATATCTAAATCTGCTTACATAGATTTAATTATGAAGTAAACAGCACCTCTGTACAATCCTCTATTATTCCCTGTTATTTTTAAGTGTATCTAGTGTACGTAGTCTGTTAACTAAAGGAAGAAAGAAATTCAATATTTTAACCTAACAGAACTAAGCCAAGTTCTAGTTATAAATAAGTATATAGTACTTATAAATATATAGTACCTACATCAAGTACAAGGAGAAATCTTAAAACTAGTCACAAAACCAACTCAAAATAGGACCTCACAAGAGTCAGCGAAAAGTTCTTGAAGCAGCAAAAACAACGGATAGAGTTAAAGTTTGTCGGTCTGACATCCAATAAGATTGAAACATGAAACAAGAACGGACTTCAGCGGATAAAGTTTGAAACATTGACACAATGATACATCTTGGGCAAGGCTAACCAAACAAGCCAGTTATATATAGATCTTACCTTCTTACATAACTTAAATATTACATTCAACTGTTCAGGTCACGTGACTTGAATGTGCATCGATGGAAAAAGCTAGTAATAAGCAACAAGGGTCAGGCATTTTCTAATCACAAATCGAAACTTCGATAATATTTATTGTTTACAATCACTTGATATAAACTCATTAGTTTAGGCTGTTAAGTAAACTTAGACCGTGATCCATATGCAAAGAGGCTTTACGTTTTTTCTTGTGTAGAACGCTTTTATTTTCTTGCCATGACATCACTCTATATCTGTAAAGTTTGTAGTATCTACTAACAATTTAATTGGTTAAAGTGGATAAAATGTAGAACCTCTCCTCCACGCCCTATTGTCAAACTTACTCAGATCTATAGAAGTAATTTGTTGGCAGTTTCGAACAATATCTTTAGAGAACTCGAGAACAACAGTCCTTTAATAAAATATTATTTACGTCCTATTCACATGTATTCAATAGGAATCTAACCCTAATTTATAGTTCATTAATTAAATAGATAATTATGTTAATTGACTGAGATTAACACAAACGTGAACACGTGTTTAATCACTATCTACTAACATATGACAGCATCCCTCTCGTTAACGCTTCACTGATAAGAGATTTGCGCACGCAATTTTCATGGCATACTTGAACCTTATTAACATATTGTAAGCCTGCCTCATGTCATATAAAGTGACAACACACTTCGTATATTAAGCCATGAGGCATTATCATACATGTCATTAAATTCACCTTTCATTTTTCATTCTAATACGTAAATTTACAAGTAATTGTTGCTCAGATATGAAGGGAAGTATTGACATAATCATATCTTTATTTGTAACGTGGCTGCTAAGTTAGAAGGACATGAACAAGTAATGTTAATTAACAGTTGCATGAACCAGATGTTCGAGAACAATAAAGCAAATAATGCTTAGTCTTTCTCAAAATAAAATCACTTTATATTATAACGAAAAGTTCACCGCAAATCAAACATTCGATTCAAGTTGTTATCAATAAGACAAATGGACTAAGATACCCATTTATATCGTTTACTGGGGAAAATGGCAGCGCAAATATTGCTTAACAAATACAAAACGGGACCGAAGCTCTAACCGAAGCAGTGACCGTGGCTCACTTGCCTTTATATCAGACGTTTGTGGCTGTAGTACACACACACACACATATATA
>DWQK01001101.1:0-16878 GCA_018231225.1 Noctuana stator
ATCATAAAATACATTGTGGTTTATTCAATAAAAATAACAGTTTTGATAAATTATTATTGCGGATAATAAAGAATAGTAAATCGGTAAAAGCACAATTATACAAAGTAATCAAAAACTCTTAATTACATAGTAGAATGATTTTCAATTATAATTATGACCTAGACAAAGAATAATATTTATACACTGAAGACAAATTGTAACCATTCCAGACATAGGTACATAAAATAATAGCATCAATTACTTAAAATAAATGGTATCACATTCTTAAATACTAAATTCAATAAAATTACTTAAAGGAACTTACACATAGACCATAAAAGAACAAATCTCTTATAGAAAATGGTGAGAGACATTAATTCAAGTTCAATGGACCTGTCGTTGTTCTAGATTATTGTACAACGTGTAATTATGTTGAAGATAAAGTAAGTACACAACCATTGACACCTCCGAGAACTGTACGCATTGTTAAAAACCAAAGTGACACTATATAGATTGCAACACATGACTGTACAACATGAGTTACCAAACACGTAGGTCTCTACGAATGAATGAATCATTATTAACAAATTTTACTACTATAATGAACATGGCAACACTTTACACGTATAAAAATATGTTTTCCTATCGCGCAATATACTCTCATAAATATATTATACCACTAACAAGTTTAATATAAAGGCACTGTCGACTACAAACACACTTTGGCAGCACTGAATACACAGTCAAATTTTCATACCCTCATTTATTTCAGTAGTTCCCCCAAGATATGCACAAAGAATAATCACAGAATTTTGCCAATAGTGAAATGTTTGCTAATTGACACTAATTTACACAAAGTGTTCTAGTCTTTTCCTTACTTTAAAATCAGTTTCAAGTGGTTGATTTACGCACATTAGCATCCACTGCTGGTGTTATTATAATGTCTCCGGCGTTCGACCTACTCCGCGTGACTAGTACTGGGGTTTTCGGTTTAGGAGTCTCAGACATTTTGATTCGAACTCTACCCATGTCGGGCGAATATACTGGAACATATTCCCGAGAGGGAGATAAAAAGTCAGAATCTGTAGTTTGATCCCCATTGATTAATGCATGAGATACATCTGAATCGGCATTTCCGTTAAGTCTTGGTATTTCATCATCATGTGCTGGTACAAAGATATCTTCACTAGACAAAGAGTTGCGGTCTTTCCTAAAATCGGGTGAAATAGGATCCGATTCGAATGAAGTCTCATGATGTGGATCTTCAGTTAAATTATTGTCTATAGAGCTGCGCTTATTTTGATTTGTATCTCTTGGGCTCTCAGTTCGTACATGCTTATCATCGTTTTGTTTAAGACCATTTCCCAATCCATTTTCACCTTTCTTTTGATGATTTTCATGTGTAGGTACTAATTCATATTTGCCGTTAACTATTTTATCTGTAGGTGTATCTGACAGTGCAGGTTTTCCCAATAAAGATTTATTCATATCAACCATTTCTTTGGATGCCTTTTCTACGTCGCGTTTTTGCTGCCTCAAAAGTCGTCTATCTCTGCGCTTTCTCATTTGTCCTTTAATAATAGCAAATCCTATTAAACCTACCAAAAGGACGACTATCAATGCAATGCATACATATGTGCCAGTTTTATGGGTAACTTTCTCATCATCAGTGGGTGCCTGTCCGAGGACTTCAGAAGCTTGAGTAACGCGAATTTGTTCCGATACAGTAGTATCCCTTGAAGCGTCTGGAGGAGTTGCTTTTTCGGTTACAATTTGTGGCTCATTATTACTGTGCCAATCAGGTCCACCTTCGTAAATTGATGGTGGCTTAGGTATAGGGAATTCAGAAGTGGTGCTATTAAATTCATCCTCAAATATTTTTCTAACAGGACCGGGATTGAGTTCTTCAAACACTGTTGTAGTAGTCTCTACAGCTGCCTCGGTTTGTTCTTCATATTCCTCTCCCATTTTGAAAATGAACCCAGAACCTTCACCAGATCCTTCAATACCATCTTCGGTAGTATGAACTATGTCTGCAGCAGGAATAGCTTCTTCTTCAGCCAATATATTCTTATATAATTTTCGTTCATACATAGGTTCTATAATATCGCTTATAGTTGTGCTTTCGGCATCTCCTGACCCTTCTAGTAAAGGAACCGATGTACTATAATGACCGACTTTCATAAATTGTAAGCTATCGTCATCTTCGATTGGATCAGCACTGCGGATTATTTTACCTTCCTCTAAATCGTTACTAGCAACTAAGGGCATAGACTTTAAAGCAGTAGTTTCATCGCCAATTTTAACGGCATCAATTGGCTGATCACCCATCATCATGTCTAAATAATTTATTTCCATTTTGGCAGCTTTACAGATATCTTTAGTTTTTAACTCTAACCATGAGCTATTCTTTAGTTTTGCTGGAGTTTCACATTTAGCAGTGTCTATATGAACGTTGGCAGCTAGCAAACGATCACGTGCTACCATATTTTCACACGAACAGTCGAGAGGGTTCCCATCTATCTCTAAATGTTCCAAACTGGCCAAGTGTCCTAAGTTAGTAGGCACATCTCGCAACAGATTGTTAGTTAAATCTAAAGAACTAACACTTGTAGGCAAATATGTGAATGACAGCTTAGCGATTCGGTTATTGGCGAGATTGAGGTGTACCAGTTTCCTAGCGTTGTGTAAAAACTTGTTAACATCTGTGATGCCATTGGTCGACAAGTCTAACGTGACGAGTTCTGTAAACCGATCAAGTTCATGGGTAACCTTGGTAATATTATTGTGGGAAAGATCTAAAATGTTTATGTTATGATGTTTCTGGCGGAGACTGTATTTGTATAGCTCTGCGAGATTACTACAGGTGACACGGTGAAGACCATCTCGAGTGGTACTGCAGACGCAGCTATCGGGACAGATGGCCGCAAGTGAGGGAGTGAAGAGTAGAGATAGAACCAGAAGATAGGCATACACAGGAAACGACGCCATCTTGATTGAAGTCACCGCCTGAAACAAAGGAAATAATTTTATTATACCAAGAGTTGCAAACTTCGCGCTTTAGATGTAATACTATTAAAGAATTACTGTCACGTGAGGTAAATCATGTCCGTAATCAGTTAACGCTATTCTATTTGTGGTGCAACATCCATATAAGGTTTCAGCAAACAAAACGGGTGCTGTATCATGAATTTATTTTACGCATTAAATATTTGTTCAATTTGAAAGTAACATCCATGCCACTACTTGAATCTTTTAAGGACTTTAAGGACTCATGTAGACTCGAACCTAATAATTTATAAGTCTAACTTTTTAGCATCATAGTTAAATATACACGGACGCGTCATAACAAAGCGTTAGATAATAATTTGATATCTACGGGCATTGCATGACAGGAATAAATAAGAACTGCCGGTAACCGTCGTCTAAATATAGAGTATAACATAACACAGTTGAAGTCCCCAACGGCTATTGCCTATCAACTCCACGTAGCCAATTATTGCTACTGCAATTTGAATCTACGCTTCCTCTCATCGGCAACAACTAACAAGTCTAACAACGCAACACTTGCCAATTTATATGCCTCCTACAATTTGCAATACCCATCTTAAAATGCCTAGCTCACGGATTTTTGTGGAAAACCATCCATATACTTAGCCATCCATACTACATTCTACATTTGAATCTTAGTTTTGGGTTTGGGGAGCTGACTGTAATAAATTACTGACAAAAAATAATGTAAACATTTTTACATCGGTATAACCTACTCTTTTTACTTAAAGTTGTTTTTTATCATAAAGATATTAAAACAAAATTATTTATTATCCGAATAATCACAACTTTACATATTTTAATTATAATTATAAATGAAAGTCAGTATTAAGGATCTAAATACACTTTTTTGTGATTAATCCGCAAAAAATGTATTTATTTTGATTTATGTTGATTCAAACTTAATTTTGTTAAATAAATTTTTTATTTCAAATTTAAAGCCCGTTACAATTATAATAATTTAGAGTTCAAATAAATTATTTTGCGTCAACAGTAAACATTGCTTATTATTTTCCATTGATTGAGCTGAGTTTTCCGAATTGAATTAATAATAATATTTTTTATTTTGTTGTTGTTGTAATAAAAATGTTAGAATCATAATTTATATTACATTTTTACGTTAATGAAACAGTATCACAACTGATATAAAAGTTTTTATTAACACATAACAAAGGAATTAATACAATCGCATGATAAAAGAAAACTCAAACACAATTACGACAAATCACGAGCTCATAACATCAAAGCGAAATCAAAACAGTTCAGCAAGTCCCACGTAAATCTAAAACTGAGTTAGTAGGTAACGTTGTCGAGTATGTTAAAATCAGTATCTATTTGTGTCCACGTAACATCCTCAGTGCACTTGGCCGGCGCTCGCGGCCAGAAGTGGTTCAATGTTAGCGACAGGAAGAAGGTTGTTAACCGTTTGTGCGAATGTCGTCACGTCTTCTTCACGGGGGGCGTTCTGTTTGCATATCAAGAAATATAGCCGTGTTGCGCATCACCCGTGCAGTTTATTAGCAATAAAAACTTAGTAATTTATTAAAAAAAAATTGTAGTTGGTAGAACTTGTATGGTTCCCACCGGTAATATGCCTATAAATAGATAATAATGGACAATGGTTTTTTTGACTTAAAGTCATTAAAATCGCTCAAAAATTAATAAGTGTATTGTATGTAGTCGAAAATAAAGGTGTCCGATATATTTTATTCCGACTTGCTTGCTTTTACCACATATCGTTGATAGCCCAGTGGTTAACAGTAAGACCTCTTATTCGAGCACGCACCTATGACATTTCTGTTATGTGCGTTAATATCATTAGCTAATTAAATGTCATTAGCTATATGAAAAGCTAATCTTCAGCTAAGTTTAAGATACCTAATTCTCAAGCCCCGTACGGTAAACCAGGATCTTAGATATATGAAATTGTTAATAAAAATTCATAAATATTAAAAAACTATTACCATAATGTGTAAATTAAACACCTTTCACTAGATAACAAATGTAGCGAAATTTAAGTGTCTGTTTGCAATTTGTTTGGCTGTGCGGTTTTCCGTTTTACGATTTGCAAACCGTTACTTTGGTACGAATAATTAAGGATTAATACCAATAGTTTCTAAGCAATTTTACTAAGAGGCAATGGTGAAAGTTTGAAGACTCTAATTTAAAAGAAAAAACAATTTCAAAACATAAATAAATTTAATGGTAAAGTTTTTATCAGATTGGTACTTCATCAATATAATTATTATATTGTAACGGTATTCTATATCGATAGATTAATTAGCTAAACTGAACTTTTCTTACTTATGTCATTTGCTTAATCTGTGCCACTTAGAGGCTTGTTTTTACGACCTCAAAAACCTCTTCAGGTGTGGCTGTAGTGCCTAAGCGAGACCCACTAATAAACATATATCAACAATGTTACGAGTAGCATAATAATATGAAAACAAAAAAACGTTTACATCATTGTGCGTAAATCCTCTTTTACACATGGAGGTCGTAATCAAATCTTTGATTTAAACAAGTGAGGAGTGATAAGCGAGCGCTGTCTGGGTCAGTTCTAACTGAAACTAGCGCTAAGATTAACTAATGATTGATTTTCGACACTGAAACTTAAAGAATCATAGCGCAATGCCGAAAGTAAAAAAAATATATAAAACAATGCACTTTTTTGAAGATTGTTTAAAGAACTTCCTGTTTAGACCTGATTAACGGACCGTTTAACTTGCCTTGAATGCACAGTGTCAGAGATTTTGACAAAAAGGCTTAATACACAAACAAAAAAAGCTAGTGGATCAATAATGTAAGGAAGCTATGCCGAGTTAATCGCTTGGGCCAACTAAATTGTCCTTGGTTGCTTTTAGTCGCGCTACTGACAAAATTTGACGTTTCCTGCACACAGTTTATCTCAAGCACAATTTTCCATTATGTAACCAATGGTTTTTATTGACCGTTGACCTTCTATTAGAAGAACTGGCAGGTTTGAATATTGGGGTTTGGTTATTTCACACAGTTCGCCGACTTTTGTGCAAAGAATTTTAATTAAGGCGGACTGTTGATTTTAATCAGGATATTAATGGCATGTTCATTCAAGTCAAAACCTACCTATTAATACTGATAAGGTTTTTAAGAAAATGTCTCGTTGTAACGGTAGCAAACTTTCAAATTGATTGATTTAAAGCACAACTAAAATTATATTCAGGAAATGAACTGTTTCCGAAGAAAAAAAAGTTAAATAAATGTGCAAAGCGACAATATTAATAAACATCGTTAAGATGTCGGCCTTTAGTAAATACAAGTAAGGTAAATGTGGGCAATTGAAAAAGGTTGTACCGACAATGATGAAATATTGTGAGTCACTGAGGTCGATACAGCGGATATGCAAGGACCGGTTGGCCGTGAAGCTCTGAAAACACCTAACCATGTGTATAGACATAACGATTTCATACATCACTATACAGAAAATGCTGCAAAAATACAGTAAGCCTATTCTGAATGAATCTTAAACCGCATGCTATCGCATGATATACATCACCTATATGTATATCACCTTTTTTTCACGTTAATCTGAGGTCGTAATTTATATAGAAGTTTTTTTTTTTCACTCGATGCTATAAAAAGGAATTCTATTAAAAAAATATTAGTAGATTGTGTCACAAAAAATCTTTGGGACTCCTTACAAATCTGCACTTGTTGCTAATATTAAATAATGGTGTATGTATACCATTTTTAAGCAACTAGCATGCATGGTATATATCATGAATATGCGCATGCAATCAATAAAGAAAGGGCACATTAACATACGCAGTACAACTAATACGTGTTTCCAAAACAAAGCATCATCGGGGTTATAGTCTATATGACAACAGCGCGATGATTAGAAGTTGCGAAGTTAACACTGCATTTCTTACTGACTGACAAACTACTGATATAATTAGTATAGGTAAAATTAATGTTTGTATGTAATGCACACATTATTTATTTATTTTCAAATCCACCGGTACACGTGTTTGATAGAATTACGACACGACTTGCATCAAGCGAAAAATTGCATCGTACTTGACATAAGTAGAACAAACAACTTGTAAGTACACCATTATTTTTACAGCATCGCGTGATTGCTGACTTTAAATACAATTTTAAATGTTGATATCAATTATTAATTGTAAACGATAGCACCTTTTCATCTTGACCCAGATTTGTAAAATAAGTCGTAGGTTACGCTAATCAATAAAAATATGGATAGGTCTAATTAGTACAGAGATAATTAATTTTTATTGACCTACTAGATTATGCCAGGGACTTCGTAAGCGTATTGTTTGTGATTAGTTGAACCAAGGACCACGTTGTCCCATACAAACTTTGCGCCCGTTTTTCACTCCTCAGGGATATAATCATTTCTTATCAGATCATACGAAGAACACACACTCCAAGTTTCAGGTCTCTACGATCAGCAGTTTGGGCTGTGCGTTGATCCATCGGTCAGCCATTCAGGACAATTAATTTTATATGTTCTCATATAGATACGAGTAGATAGATTAAATGTACATGTCTTCTGATTTGTTAGTCTATCTATTCAATGTTTGCAATATTCAATTTGTATAAAGTTTATGTGAAATCGTAAGACGTACATAATCACTTAATAAATCTATCAAAGGATCATAATTGGCCATTGGGTGCGTAAAAGGCTACAACTATACGCAACTGTGCAATACAGCGATACCAATAAATCATGCAGATTTTATCAATTAATAATACATACTGCAGTATTTCCTTATTGCTTTCTCAAACCCATCTTGCGGTAATAAAACCGAGGTTTCTCAAGTGGCCTAAAATTATGTTAGATTCGACATTGAGTTTCCGGCGCCGTATGATTTTTGGTAGGTACTTACTTATATTTTTAGGATGTACCTAATGCTGAACGAACTGCGCATCAACTTTTGATTTATTAAACGTAATAAATCCTATTACAAAGAAAAGTTAGTTTGCCTTCAATTTGGTTAAGAAATAATTTTGTATTTTAACATTCCAAAAAAATCACCATGATCTTCTGATATTTTCTAATATCTTCTGATATTTTCCTCGCTCTTTTTTATGTTGTATTCATTTTATTTTATCTTACAATTTTTACGTTCTAGTTTATTCATAGAAAATTTAATTATAGTCCTTTGCTTTTTAATTCAGCCTTTCTTCAATATCTTCAGCTTCAGTCTTTCGTATCTCTATCTTCTATCTTTTTTCTCTCTCCGTATTTCCGCTGAATCTTCGAAGCAACTAATCCATATCTCTACCTTTAATATAACTTATTTATTGCTACGTATTTCTTGCCTATTCTTATCCATAAATCATTTATTAAGAATAATAATCCCACATAAACCCACTAAACTGATAAGACATTTCGTACTTCATGTTAACACGGGCTTCTTATCGGGTCTCAAAATTACGTAATGTGTACTTTTTGGCAGACAGATTATCCACTAATTAAGTTATTCGATAATTAGTAAAGTATGTCATTCAGGTATTACTTGCTGTAGATGCTCGTATAATTGAGGTCAAGCTTAAGAATACAATAAGTAAAATTGTAAGCACCTTTCGTGACTGTGTTATCGTCATAGTGCTTTCTGGAAGAAACATGTAGAAATCGTTTAACTACTAGCAAAAGACAGGACCTTGATTTGAAATGAAATACATAGGGTACTATTTAAAGTCTAATCCAAGGCCGTGCTGAGTAGGTAATGTAGTGTAATCTCATTGATTAATTTGATAATATCGGATTACGAGTACATTGTGATTTTAAAAATGTATCCGACGCTAACAAATTGGTAACCAGCGTAATCATGCAGTGACTTGAAACATAAGTCAAAGAACAACTTGCCAATTTTGTATAAAAAAATCCTTATCGCTCAATAAGAAAGGTCAAAGGCGATTATAAAGAAAAATTGGGCTGCAAGCTTGCCTTCACCTTTGAAAGTTAACTTGTTTAATGAATCAAAAACTGATCATTCTATAAAAGACTATACGTAGCGCTGAATTTCCAGGATATGACGGTCACTATTAGTGAAAGTGTTATAATTTTAGGAGTTGACGTTGAGAGTAATCTGCAAAATAAGAGTCGATGGAAGAACAAAGCCTATCTGGCATCTAATAAACATGGTGTCCTGAGCGAAGTGGAATTTAGATTCGGCGACCATTTTGACCCTTTACAATTACAAAGTATAGTCAGTACCCACATGGAATATTGCTTGCATCTTTAGGCACATCTCAGGACAACAATATGCAATATATGACCTCGTGGCGATCCTCTAGGGTCTGATTCTTCTGTCATTCGCCTACTTCTTCTACGGTCATTCTTTCCACGCACGCACGATGGACGGTTCGCCCCGCGCGAAATGTACAAGTTCGACCACCTACAAACGTTAAGTTAGAATAATAATTCTATCTAGGACAATAATAATTTATTCGCAAAAACTTCGAATTGTTATTGAATAATCAAAATTCCAAGATATAGATTAGCACAGATTAAATAGAGGAAGTGACAGCAAAACTCGTAAATCGGTATCTTACATCTGAAACATTGTATACCAATTTGAAACCTGGGTGCCTAATTGAAGTTAGGAAATGCTTAAAATGTAGTGCTTTCGATTGGACTAGTCAAGAACCTTCGAATACCAGCCTCCAAAACGAATTTAAAAGCGTTATAATAATATACAGTGAGTTATTTTATTTCATCATTGAAATTATTTGTAATGTTTGTAACATAAATATTTCTTAATGCTATATTTATAGTATCTAATTACAGTAAATATTGGAAGTAGAGCGTACTTATAACGCAATGAGAACCTAAGTGGTACAATTATTACCTACTCTACAATTCTGGTAATCGGATGATTCTAGCCGATTCATATTCATATTCGAGTTATAAGAGTTTTACGGTCATTTGACTAAAATTTTTGCTCAGTCATTGCGCCGTAATTAGAGAGTTAATGTTACTTTTTTTAATTGGATTTACTTTTATTAACTATACAATAAAATTCTTAACAGACACATAAATTGGTGACAAATGTTTGACGATGGAGGTCCATGAAAATATTAGACACCTACATAATAGGTATAAAGGTAATTATACCTATTATGTAGGTTATTATAATTACTTCTGAAAAATATTATTCGCATGAAAATATCAAGTAGGTCCCTACCGTTACTTCAAGAAAATAAAAGGGAAATTCAAAAAAGGAGGCTTTATACTTATGCTTAATAAATTTTTCTGTAAGTATAAATATTTTTTTCATAACTAAAAGAAGAACAAAGAGACAAGTCGTATAAAACAACACGTTCCACACACTAGTTAAAAGCAAAAAAAAACGCGGTTCCTAACCACAAGAACTTAATCGCTAGGAAAACACCTCAAAACAAATAAAGTATCGTGCAAAACATGGTAGTATAACATTGCATAGTCATGGTGAGACTGTAAAAAAGATATAAGACAAAATAACTTTTGAAGACGTCTTTCTTAATTCTTCGAATATCACAGTGGTTTAATTAGTATGACAAAATTGCGATAAATACAACATAATATTTACCTAAACATTTCTATTAGCTCACTTTAGTAATATTATGATAATCTTCACTTTGACAAAATCAAACTTAATATATTTCACACTTTAAAACATTGGTTTCACATTGGTTTATTTTAATACTATTGTATAAACTATTGAACTTGGGGTACATTAATGGATAATATAGGTATAGGGTTGTCATTATTACAAGTACTACTTATATTTATTTTGTTAAAATCTTTTGGATTTTGAGGTCGATTTGAATAAAAAATTTATTTACACAAAATAAATTTGTGTAGAAATGTATTCTATAATCAATAAATCATGATGGACAGTGACGAATTTAAGGATAAGAAAAATAATAATTTCATGAGTCAATTAATAGATTTTTTTATAGATTCAAAAGAAATGAAAACAAAATTTATTAAACTTAAAATTTAAATTTGATTTACATTGAATTAAATTAAAATATTAGACAATATTTTTTGTTGTTCACTTTTATATAAATAATCTTTTAGAATTAATTGTGAGTAGTGTCAAATACCTCATTGTATTAAGGTAGTCCCTAATTTGGTTTTAAATGTTCGATCACATGGCAGCCCTACACACTCGCCGTTAGCGGATGTGTGGGCTCGACCACCAATAAATTGCATTCTGTATATAGCAAGGATTGTGTGCGAACTGGCATTTCCTTCGCTATTACACGAGCCATTGCATAAATAGATTCTTATAGCTACCTAATTCAACACGCACTATTCTGTAATACTGGCGTGGTTAAGTTTCCTTGATCTCGTGGTTGTGTGAGCAAAATCACGAGTATGATCCGTGTGGTATAGTGGTTATGGTTATACCATACTGATACGCCAACCGAATTGTCCAGAGTTCGATTTCCGTGACGGCCGCAATGGGCGCTACTGTATTGATCGACACGCCACGACAACAACAAAGTAATTCTATGGAATTTTTCAACTACATTTCTGATAACGAAGAGGTCTATATAATTGGACTGTCATACATAAAGTACTTATTAAAAAAAATGCTTGCGACTTGGTTTTTTTTAGTACAGATCGACTTATTACACGTGGCAGGTTAATTAAATGTATTTTTGAATCTTTTGATTACCTCCTTATAAATTTTGCAGTACCTAATGTGAGTGAATTGAATGAGAAGCAATTGATTAGCGAAAGTTTACAATACGAATAACAACTACGCAGAAATGCCTATGGGGTTTTCCCGTTGCATTATTAATTATTCGTAGGACTTATCTCTCCTGTAATAACTAGCCAACTAATTAAAGAGAAAGAATCGTTCACAATACATTGGCATTAAACTAAATGATAGTCTACCATTTATAACAAGGTAATTTGACACTTACTAATTGCAAAAGATGAAAGGTTCGTTTTCATTGTTAGCGAATCGAACGGTGCTTGTTTTTGCATAGCAGTCAACACTTACGTAGAAGAAAGAAATGAATATATCAAGTCTACTTTCATTGATCTGATTTCATCATATAGAGTATTATTGAGGTCAGTGGATTATCTGTTAAACCTGTACCTACTAGTAAAAATTGAAAGATCTATGGGATATGATTTACAATGTAGTGTGCCTGCAACCCTTTTTAAAACCAATTTACTTACGTAAAAAATCCTATAACAATTATATTGAATTAAAAATAATAGTTATGGAAATTAAAAAGGAAATAAGCACAGCTGACAAAAAAAATGTTAAAAATAATAGTGAAAAATAAAATGAGATACAAAAATTTTATTTGGAAAAAAAATAATATACGTATATAATTGACTTAATTTAGGTATGACTAAAACTTACGACCTGAACAACAATCTGATTGAACCTTATTTGAACCTGAACTTTATTTGAAAACACTAATAGAGGAATAAAATTGTTCCAGACGAATCCAATTCGATTAAAGACACCATTAAATTGTATTACGAAACGATGACCGCAGAATTGCCAGCGAATTTGCGCAGGAACGTATTTCTTGATAGAATCACGAGTACTTTCAGATCGCAATAATCTGAGCAATTCGTCGAAGTAATAAAGCGCCCCTCACTCCTCTTCGCAGGCCACTTTTGTAACTTAATGTCTTTAGTTTTATGCGCCGGCGCAGATACTCGTAAAACCCCCACGTCTAAAGTTTGACCGTTCAAGAACATAGGTAGGTAATCGATAAATATCTTTCTTAAAGCTCTATTGCGATTTTTAAAAATACTTTTACTGGTAATATTTTTTTTAGTGCTAGTTTTCTATCAAAATTCACTCTAAGAACATTACAAAAACCTACAACAAAAAATATATGAATACTTTTTTCGTTTTAAAGAAAAAACTTTATAACGAAAATAAGTCTAGAACTTTATTTTTTAAATTTATTTCTTACTTGGAATTAAACATCTACGTCTCCTAGTCACAGTAGATTAATTGAAACTGTCAAGAGATCATTCAATTTATTCATTCATTCGACTGACAGGCAAAATACGAAATTGATGTTTATTTCATTCATGCATGTTTATGTATGTGACCTGCAGTTTATCTTACCGTTACTCTTTGAACATGACACATTTTGCTATTAGCCGTGCTATGCTATATGCAATGCTATGAATCATAAAACGGATAAAGTAGAAATTATAATTCAAAACATTGCCTTCAACCCTTTTTATTTTCCTATCAAAATAACAAAAACATAAAGCGGAAGTGGCGTGAACAATATACTCGTAATTGATACGACGAATATACATACATTACTAAATTATCATACTTGCAGACTGCGGTTCACGGCCGCATTCAATAATACATTTTTTTTATTTTTCACCCAACTCTTCAGGCAAAATGTGTATCTCAGTGGTCAATGTATGTGTCAAGTGTAATAAGGACGTAATGAGTGCTAAGATTCTACTAGTTTTTTAATGTTAACAGTTATTCTAAGAAGATATATTTAACATTCATATAGAACTAATTTCAAAAGCATGTAGTTAAAATATGTATTACAAACATCATTATTATAACAGATTAAAAAGACTCATTATGAAACATTGTTTATTTAAGATTTATCTATAGATAAGTTATCTCAATGAAAATAGATAATAACGTGACTTAAGTGCGTCTAGAAAAATAAACGTAGATTAATATTACAATGAAGTACTAATTCTAGGTAAACTGAATCACTACGAATGCAAATTAAAAACAAAAAAAACGCATTTCATTTAAATTCAACACACAATAACTTTGTATTCATAACTTAAACTTTACTAACTTTTAAAGCTTAATCATATTATTATTTATTTCTGTTTTACTTTTTGGGTTTTTTTTATAACCAACGTTTATAACAGAGGAATGATTTAATACTTGCCCAGCTGATCATCCTTATAGACCTTTCTACAAAGAGTAATTGAATAATAAATAAATATATTTGCAAGTCATAAAATAACATTCATCAATAATTCTGAGAGTAGAAAGTGATTAACTTATCATCCACTTCGTTTTCTAGATGCTATTCATAATAAATAAATGTTACACGTTGCATAGTCATATTTGCAATAATATAAGCTACATTTGCGGACTCTTACATCAGAGCCAATGTCCCTGATCGCGAACAAAGTTCAAGTGCCAGTATTTCTAATTATCTCGCAGCTGATTTTATTAATAAATACGGCAGAACTGTCGCGAAGAAATCTTAGATTTTACTTCACGCTCTGGTTATTAATAAATATAAGGAGTACGTACGTACTGTAATAATCGCTTTCGACGCGGATTATATTATATGCGTATGTGATTTGACACTGTCTTATTGTAGGTTATTTCATATCTGTTCAAATTACATATCAAAATATTTTCAGGGGTAATAAAATAACGCTTCAAACTCATTCCCTATCGCACTAGGATCCCTGCGTCGTGGGTGCCATGGATACAAACAGACACTTATACGAACACTCAGATCAACAACAGAAATCAAAGTACATTATTTAAACTTCTGAATATAATGAATGGCCATTGCGATTAATTTTCATATATCGTAGTAAAACGGGACGGTTAAATAGGTGCATACAAACAAGAAAAAAAAATGATTTCAAGCAATTCAATTAATTCTTTCAACTTTCAACACATATAAATGTACTGTAAATGAAAGTTCCCAATCATAGACTCTAGAATTTTGTTCTTTAGTGCTGTATCATGAAACAAAATTACTGAAACAACATACCCACGGATTGTGGCAGTTCGACGCGTCCTATCGCAACATCGCATCCTGTCTTTTGCGAAACGAAATGAAATTTTAAAAATACAAAAACATCAGCTTCTTTATACGGACGATCGCATAACACAAACACGCACTCATGTTCAACTCCATCTCAAACTGAACGCTGCACTGAAAGTGAAATGTAGTATTTATTTGCGGTCTTTATTCAAGGTGAGACATTATTGACAAAGGTTGAACACTGTCCAATAACATTTTTGAAAACTAGATAGAACTGAAAAAGTTATTGTAGACACAAATTACTCACCTACATGCAGTTATCATGTTTATTTTGATTTATATTGCACGAGGATGAGTGCAACGGATGTCTTTTTGAGAATTTCGAACATTGAAGTTTGCATTCCTGAGATTCAGGTTTGAAAATAGAATTAATATAAGAGTCGATGTGGTTAGAAGCTCATTTTTATGTTTCATGAATCAACAATAATAACACATTACGAAATACTATGTATATCATAAATATATACACATATCTGACAGTTTTCCATAATTTTAATAATAAATTATCTTCATGTAAAGTCTATGAACCTTCATATGACCCTAAACTATTTTCATGTCAGCGAAGAGGACAATGTCCAGAAGGGAATATCTTTATTTCCAACCCTTTGGTTGACGATGATATTGCTCACGCATATTATATTCCACTACCTGCAAGTGCCAGAACGGGATTTCAAATGCGAAACATTTTCTTATTCATTCATAAAACAGTTGTCGTTGACGTCAAAGATCCACGTCAAAGTTTTTTGCAACCCAAAACGTTTGCGGATCGGCGTGTGCAAATGACCTTACCCATTACCATTTCCCCGTCTTGCTCGTTATTGTCAAAATAATTAAAAAAAGTAATAAAGTTTACTTTGAGTTTAAAACAGAAAATAAAATTCAAAGTTTACTCAATCCCCTTTAAAACGGATTTGTCTATTCTGAGTACCTATATTAAAAAGCCTTGTGTCAATCAGCCAATTATAAATGAGTATTTTATTAATTCACAGAAAATTGGTCATATTTCATATTTCAGTTCTTCTGACAAAAGTATCTAAGTAGTTTAAATAAATATTTTATGAAAAATGTAAGGTATTAATCGAAGAGATCAAATCGTTTTGGTCAAACGCGGTATATGTTTAACATAATGAGTCTAGTCTTGACGCACATCATATAGATTACAGAACCAGAGTTCTGAAAATACATTATATATTAACAGTTTAACAGTGCACTTACAATAATATTTGAGGTCACTTTTTAACCTACTTCATTCATAATGTAGAGCGATGGTGTTATGTATTTTATTTACGTCATCGTAAGATATTATAAATGTCGTTTGCGGGTCAATAGATTTTCAGTAATCATTAAATGAGCTGTTTTAATCTGATCTGATGTTATGTATTCATTTTTGTAAAGTAAACTTATAAACCACGAGTCGAACTATAAAATATGTACTTGACACATTTTCCAATACATAATGAGTTTATAGTACCTATGATTAATAATAATTATCATGTTTGTTACGCTCCTTAGCAGGTAAATTACAAAATAACAGCAATGAGTGAAGTAGGTAATATTTTTAATTCTTATAATACAAGGAGGTATTTACATAGTCTCCAATTTTATGAACGGAAAAGTAAAAGAGATTCTCATACTAACTCCGGCGAAAAATACTAAGAGTGTGCGCAACAACATGTCCTAAATTAGAAAGCTGCTTTCATTCAAAAAGCTATGCTAGACTTACAAATCGGCACAAAGACACTCTGACACACAATAGATTACAAAAAGTGTATTTCTGTTACTGGGCACATTGCCAAACTAGAGCAGGTGTTATGTAGAGACATCGAGACGCCTCAAGAAGATCTACATCGTAGCAATGTCAAGAACGCATACAAAAGCTTTTAATAATTACTAGCTGTGTGCCGCGGTTTCACCCGCGTTAAGAATTGTAACCTAACGCTTAGCCTATAGCCTTCTTCGATAAATGGCCTATCTTACGCATAAAGAACTTTTTAAATCGGTCCAGTACTTCCTGAGGATAGCGCG